>JAOXYD010109599.1:0-11505 GCA_028565735.1 Pinacopodium congolense
CATGATGAAATTAAATTAATTTAAGAAAAAACTAAAGATTGTAGTAATTTGAAAAAAAATAGAAAATTTAGTTTAGTGGTTGAAGCTCATAAGAAGAGGTGCATGAGGCATTCAAAAACACAAGCAAGGACATAATTAATTTGATTTACGGACGAATCCCTAGATATAAAAGAGAGGAGATCAGACTTGGATGAGGGGAGACATCTGTCTTGGTGTCTCTAGGCTGCTGTCCGGGTGCTTGGTAAGGCTGGACGTGTGGCTGCTGTCTTGACTTTTGGGGACAAGTCTTGCAGCTTTGAGGAGTCTTGTAGCTTTAAGGAGTCTTGTGGATTTGAGGGAAGAGTTGCTACACCAAGGATGAATCCTTAGGGAAATAGGTGCTAGAGACAAGTGGGGACAGGTTGGGGGTCTTACAGCTGCTGGCGACTTGGCTTGGATGAGGGGAGACCAAGAGCAGCTTGACCAGGTGCAGCTTGGAAGTGGATAAGCTAGCTGCTGGAGACGTGTGGAGAGCTTAGGTCTGGCGGCTATCCTGACAGGAAGCAGCTGAGAGGAGAGGATGACACCAGTGACGCACACAAGGAGCCTACACAGGAGAGAGTTACCTGCTGCCACTTTAGGAATTTAATGTCAATTTCATTATTGTTCTTTTTTTTTTGTTTTACAAATTTAGTTGTAGTTTTCGTGTTAGCTTTCGTTTTGTTTTAGTTTCTTGTCTGAATCTTTGCTTGTTTCTTTTCTAAATTCTCTTTGTTTTTATTTATTTATTTATTTCACCTTTAACAAATTCGAAATAAATCCCTTTTCTTTTTTTATTTTAGTTATGCTTTATTTCTTGATTATTATTTAGGTTTTAATTTATTTATTTTCAATTTTTTATTAAATTTATAGTTATTAGAATTTTTGTGACAAAGTTAGTTTAATTTTTTTATTAATTAATTCTTAGTTAATTAAATAATAGCTTAAGTAATGCGTGTTTGCGTTAATTGAAAAGTGAATTTGTGTTTTTCCTTTATTATTCTTAATTTTTCAGCTCTTATTTTCTTTAAATTAATTATGTTTAGTGTTTATTTAATTTAATTTTACTTAATTTAATTATGTTTAGCTAGTTTAATTATGGGTTGGAGGATATTAATGATATTTTAGCTTACTAATCGTGAGAATTGATTAGGAATTGATGAAATATTGTGGTTTAGGTAAAGGTTGAATTGGAATTCCATAATAATTACATGAATTAAAGATTAATTCTTAAGATTGGCCATATTAGATTTAATTTCTAATTCTATCGTTAGGAATGAACTTGTGATACGCAATAGTCCTAGTGATTTCCATAGGTAACAATAGGATAATTAAATTTGTCAGTGAACTTAATCAACTTACCCTAAAATTCTAATTCTTTAAGTTAGACAATCTGAGCTTGTGAGATTGTACCTTAGGCTAGTCGTTTTCTAGTTGTTAATGCTATCGCGTAGTAAAATCTAGAGAGCTTATTCTAGGTTACCTCGTGATTAGGGATAGGTTTTCTATCATATAAGGCTTATCTAAAAATTATGGAACTAAGGGTTTGAGAACTTGTTTGAACCTATAGGCTAGCATCCTACACCAATAACAAATTATCTATTTCAAGGATCGATTATAATTCTATAATTCCTGATATTTCTTCCACCCAGCTTTTGTATTTCTTATTTGTTTCTTCTTTTTTGTCTCTGTTTAGTCAATTATCTTTAATAGTTAGTTTTGATGTCTTCATTTCCAAGGGTTTTATTTTCTTTTTGGCAACATTAGAGGTAGCAATTCACTCTAGCTCTCTATGGGATCAACCCTGACTTGCCCTAACTATTTAGTTAGGTTTAGTTAGGTAAATTTATTTTTTGGTAGCTTGCGACGAACTCACCAAATATTTGGTGACGTTGTCGAAGAGCTAGCGCTTATGTTAGCTTGCTTATGGAAACATCTCTGTGATTAAGGAAACATAGTTTGGAGGTTTGATTCTTGAAAATCCTATGATCAATGTAGATATCTTTAGTAATAACAAAGGATGCAATGAAGTGAAGACTATTTCCACTCTCTCTTTGTAGCTTGGCTCCATATCAACTTGGGATTAGTTAATGAAACTATACCTTGCTAAGTTTTTGCCACTAGAAAAAATAGTAAAAATGAATATAGAGATCACATTCTTTGTCTAGTATGAGAATGCAAGCCTATACAAAGCATATGAAATGTTTAGGAAGATAGGGGCAAAGTACCTAAGTAATTGGTTTAACAATTGGCAATAAATGGATACATTCTACATAAGTGTGAGTCCTTCTCTAAGAGCTTCAATGATATAACTACTAGAAGAAATTTGATGTGCAAGACATTTGATAAAGCATGCAAGATTGAAGAAGTGGCCACTAATAGCTTTTAGTACCATTTAGAAAGACATTAAAAAAATACCTTATAGGGAATGTGAGTTAAATGATATAGTAGCCTTAGCAATGAAAAATGGAGGTTTAAACAATCAGTTGAATAGTTTGGTTCATAGTGTTAATGGTGGTTTAGTTCAAGTTTCTCAAGGTTAATTGATATGTCATAACTAGGAAGGTATGTCACACACATTTTTGGATTGTCAAGAAAATTATCCCTTTTTCTATGATCCAAAGCAAGTTCACTACGTTGAGAATTACAATAGGAAGTAGAACAACTACTCTAAAACAACGATAAATTAGGATAGAGTAACCATTCCAACCCGTTTTCTTTTTTAAAGAAACTATCATGCATCTAAACATTAATAATCTAATTCTTTGATAGGTTCATCACTAGTATTTAGAGTAAATTCACCCTTGCCATAGAAGAAGATTGGATTTAAGTAGATGGTTATGAAGTACATCACTTTGAATAAATTAAAACTATAGAACCATGAGGCTGTTATCCTGAATTTAAAGGCTTAAGTTAGCTAGATTTCAACATTTTAATAGGAAATTCTACTTGGTAGACTACCTAGACAATGGAAGTCAATTTTGTGGAATAAGTAGAAATGATCAACTTAAGGAGTCATAAACAGTTGAAAAGTGTTTATGTGGAGAAGAAAGAATTTGAAGATCAAAAGTTATGGCAAAGAAAATGGGGTAGATATGGAAGTAAAAAAAAAACTTACCTAATGAGAAGGAGAGATCTAGACTATTTTCAAATATTAATGTCTCACTAGCAAAGTCTTGGATCCTATATCCGTAGAGACTAAAGAGTACTCTGCTTAATAAACAATTTAGGAGATTTCTTGAGATTTTCACGAAGTTATATATCAACATTTCATTTCTAAAATGAATTGAACAAATTGCCATTTATTCAAAGTTTTTGGAAGGAATTTTATTTAATAAAAGTAAGTTGAAGGAGTATGAGTCCTTTAAACTTAGTGAGGAGTGCTTAGCCATCCTATTCTGAAGGTTATAGCCTAAGTTATAAGACTCAAGTAGTTTTAATATCCCTTGCACTATTTGTAACTCGTAAGAAAAAAAAATTGATGGACTTGGGAGCTACTACTAATTTAATGTCTTTATTTATTTTCAAGAATTTAGGATTTGATGATATTTAATTTAATACAATCTTATTGCAACTTGTAGATTGTTTTACAACTTGTCTAAGAGGAATTACAAAAGATGAGCTCATAAGGGTTGTCACAATTATTTTTTAATAAATATCCTTATCTTTAGCTTGGAAGAAGATAAATAGGTTCCTATCATATTGCAAAGATTTGTTATTGCCACTACAAGAGTTATTGTGGTGTTTTCAAGGGAAGACTCATTTTATAGCCTTAAGATGAGGAAGTGGCCTCTAATATCTTTGCTATAGTGAATTCTTCATCTCTTTTTAATTATTGTAATTTTATTGGAGTTATAACTAATAAATCTATGCTATGTTATATCCCTAGTGGAATTACAACAAAAATAAAGTCTAAATATTCCTATTATAGCTTGGTAAAGAAGGGGCAACTATAAATGAATTTCCTTGTTTAGAAGGACAAACATGGATGCCTAATTGATTTTAATGACATGGTGGCTTTAGGAGCTACCAATTCATAACCACCAAAAGGTTTTAATGTCGTGCAACTAAAGAAGTTAAAAGATGCATTTCTTGGAAGGCAAGCTAATTTTTACCTTAGTGTTCTTTTAATTCATGATAGTATTGAATTATCTTAACTTTGTTCATGCATTTCAATGATTTCAATCTTATTTTCAAGATAAAAATGAACAATTTGGGTTGAATATTTGTTGAATGCTAGGTTTGAAATGTTGATACACATTTGGGACAAAAAATATAATATTTTGAAGCAAATTAGAGCCAAACTGCTAAAGAGGACAAGAGGTAATGTAAAAGAGTAACTAAGAAATATTTTCAAGCTTGGAAAACAGGAATGCTTTCCAAGAATAAATAGTAGAAAAAAGAGCATTTTAAGGATTGAGGGTTAGCTTTTTATTATAAGAGGACACGTGTCTAAGCTATGAAGACACCAAAAGCCAAAAACGTTCCTTAGAAATCATTATAGGGGAAGTAGCACACAATTAAAATAGTAAGGAGCTCTTCCTAATGAGTGACATGTGTCCCACTCACCAGGACACAAAAGACAAAGCTTTTAAAGCTTTTCAATTTCATATCTTTCATAGGGTAGGCGACATATATATTTATATATATATAAATATATTAGGAAGCTTGGAGCTCCTTAAATAGTGGATGAATGCATCATTTTTTTCATCTTAGTGGTGTCGTTTCTTCTTTTTTCTTAAAGTTATAAGGTTTTATTCTTAGTTTTTAGGTGGATTTAGTGTTTTTTCTATTCTTTTCATTATTGCACTCCTTATTTCATGTTTTAGGCTTTCAATGGTTATTATTCTTAGTATTTCCTATTGTTTTCATCTTGTTATCATTTTATTTTGTATTTAGTTAAGTTTTTTTTAAATATTTGTGTTAGACATTTGATATTTAGTTAATATATGATATTGCTTTCTCTTTTCAGCCCTTATTTGTGTTCTTTTGTTATGGTTATTATTAATTTATTTTTTATTTTAGTTAATTACATAATTTTGGCTTACGTTGTGCATGCGTTAGGAGTTATTGATGGGATTTTGGCTTAATAATTGTAAGAATTAATTATCAATTAATTGCAATTTGTGATTTTAGTCCATGTTGAATTGGAATTCTAGTTAAACGACATGAATTAGGAATTAATGCATAAAATTGATCACCCTAGGTATGGTTTAGTTCGATTGCTAGGTATAAGCTTGTGATACATAATTGTCCATAGCAAATATTATAAGAACCAATAGTCTAGTTAAATTTGTCAGTGAACCTAATCAATCTAGTCTAGGACTTTAATTCTTTAAGTTAATAAATCCTACCTTTTGAGATTATGGCTTAGGTTAACAGCTTCATAGTTCTTAATGTTCTTGTGCCATTAAATCTAAACAGCTTATTCTAGGTTTTTGAGTAGATAGGGATACTTTTAGAGCTTTTTGAATTGATCTAAAATTAGGGGAACATGGGATTCAAGAGCTTGTTTGAATCTATAGGCTACCATCTTAGAGTGAACCCAATTTATATATTTGAGGACCAATTATAAGTCTTAAATCCCAGATATATCTTCCACAAATCTGTCTTTTATAGTTATCTATTTCTTTGTGCTTTATGTCCTTAATGTCTTATTCTCGTTTATCATCTTTTCTAATGTTTTCACGTCCAAGGGTTTTTTTTCTTGTTCAATTTCTTTTAGCGCATCATTAGCAATAACCGCTGAACATAACCAGTTCCCCATGGGATTGACCCTAACTCACCCTACTACTTAGTTAGTTTGATAGTTAGGTATTTTATTCTTTGGTGAGCTAGCAACAACTCTTACAAATTCATTTTTAGTTTTATCTAATCTTCCATTTTTATTGATTTTTGTTTTACATATTTGACCAATTTTAAGTTCACAATTAATTTATTTCAAGTGGTCCTTAAATTGGCGACATTAGGGATTTTTAAAACATGAAACAAATCATAGATTAGAGGATAAATGGTGAGACTATTGTCAATCAAATCAAATTTTAATAATGGAACTATTTTACTCGCATTCCATCATTGTTGATGTCTAATTAATGTCACTTTATTTTTTTTAATCACATTTTTTTTACTTGATACCATTTACCTCCCCTTCCTTTATGTCATTATCATTCCCTCCTTTCTTTTTGTAACTTCTAACATCTACACTCTTTTTAATGTTCTCTTTAACAATATATGGATTTTTTTACCTCGTCATCACTCTTAAGAGCTACTTTCTGCATCTAACCATCTTTTTTCCTTCTAATTCTTACTTTTACGAGTGCTACCCTCATTATAACAATATTTTAACTTTCTTCCACACATTTTGTAATTATCTTCTATATTTTGGTAGAAATTTTCTTTTATTAAGTTCCATATGCCTTGATCCATTTTTTAGATTTTTTGAATAAAAATCTCCTTTCCAATAGTGGAATATTTTAGCAATGGATAAAATATTCCATTGATTGAGGAAATATTCTAGTAATCCTTAAGGAGTATCCTAGTGATCAATTCAACGCATTTTCTTTAGTCAATTTAGTCTTCTAATACTGAGAACCATCCCATAATCTAGTTCGAAGAAGACCCCATATACCCCATTTCTATTTCACATTTTTTAATTAAGCCAGATGATATAAGGACCATAGTGCCAATAACATTATGGTAAGGTACACCTTGGCACCTTTGATTGACATAAAGTTTGACATTTGTGGAGTTCTATAATGATTTGTATGGAAGCTACGCTACATTAGAATGAACCTTCCTAGCTAAACTTAATTCACGAGTTCAATGACAATAAAAAGTAAAAGGTTTAGAAGGACATAATTAAGAATAGGTCCCTCTTTGACGTAAAACCCTTACTGTCACTTATGCTTTTTTATCTACTTTACATGGTGTGTCCACACTGTAGTGGCGTACGAGTAGCATTGTAACAAAATTAAGAGTGACAGTATTACATTAAACCCTGATTCTGATCCTACAGCTACTCTAGGCGAATTAAGTATACATAGATCTAATGATTTATAGTTGGATCCCAACTTCTATTTAGCATCATATGAAGGAATTATAATAACCTAATACAATGTTAATGCTTTACTAATTTTGTAATTTAAATGAGGTATAATTCTTAGATATCCATATTGTATATCAAATGCTTCATAAATTAAGTATCTTATTTAGTCTCAAATTTTTAGGTTTTATAATGCCACATATGAAGAACGTGGTCAAGATATGGTGTAAAGACAATCATTTATACTTCTAATGACGACTTATAAAGATCTTATAAGACCTCAGAGTTACCTTCAAGGGGTGAGGTTCTTGTTTATCCCCCTTATGTTTAGACCATCTCCTTTTTGACCTTTGAACTATGGAGGTATGTTTGGATTTGTGGCTAGTGTGTATCCTTTAAAGAGCCATGAACAACTAGATGATCTAACAGCTCGTCCCCCTAACCTTATTGATGATATTAACAGCTCGTCCCCCTAACAGCTCGTCAAGTTGGCACCAATTGATTTAAATTCATTGCCCAGTGGTACTTCCTCAAATGCCATAACCTTCAACAACTTTATAAGTGCATTACATGAGTTATTTCATTAGATTAACAATTAGCTTTATTATTAGCAATGGTAAATTTATCAATTTTAGGCACATCTATAATTGAGATATTTAAGATCAAATAGTTAACAATATACTACTGTACATTTATATTTTTGTTCATTTTTCATTTGTCTTTTATATTTTGTATTTTGTCTTATTATTAACATTATTTGGATACTATTACCTAATATGTATAAAAAAGAGAATAAGTTAAATTTGAAATTTCAAGTGAGAGTTTTGTACATAGGGGCTTCCGTCTGACCTTATTAACTGTAAAATTTGTTCATAAGGCAGACATTATGAACATTAAAAAGGAAGGAGGACATATCATGTCATTTATAATAGATAGGAATAGAATTGAGAACAAAAAACACAACTATCCCCAAACCATAATATGAAAAAATGTAACTATCTAAAAATCATAGTAAGCTACCAAGGAATTATGGTAAGGAGAAAGGAGGGTGCCAGTACTTTTTTTAAATAAAATTTTCCATGTTAATATTCTTGTGTTTTTCCTCTCCATCAATTTTCTTATATATCTCTTTTTTTAATTAAGGCATATAAGATCTTATGATTCCTCAAAGAAGATTTTTTCCATTGTAATTAAAGTGTTCAAAGGAGATTAAAAGGAGTTCGTGTTGGAGTAAAGGCTATCTTGGTTATGATTTTCATCCTTTACATGTAAGAAATTTGTGTTGATAATTTGTGGGGTGTTTGCAAGTAGGATTGAATCTTCAATAAGCTTCATTTATAAAAGATTGTTTACGGATGAGATTTTATTACAAATTTTTACAATCATTGTTAACATATTCTACTACTTCCTTGCTTTCAAAGAATAGGTAAGAAAGAGTCTACAAACTTGTTATCTTTTAACTTATTTGTTGGATTTTCTTTCTACCTAGGTCTTTGATAGGAATGAATTTTATTATATTTTGATAAGTTGTTTCATTTGAATTTATTCTTATTTTTAAGTTAAATTGCTCATTTTGTGTTCAAGTTAATTTTATGATTAGGTCTAAGGATGGCATAAAAATTTTGATTAAAAAATGAATATTTTGAGGAAATTAAAGCTATCTTGATTCAAACAAAACGGCTTGGAAATTTGATGGCTTATGAAGGAACAATTAAAGCTCAAAATGGTTTGGATAGGAGTATGTAAAGGCTGTCCAAAAATAACATTAATTATAGCACCATTTGGGAACATTAATCATCACTTGGAGCTATCCAAAATTTAGCCTATAGATAGCTAATTGGTGATGAAATACAACAGCAATTTGATGTCTAAGTGTTGTCTAAATGCAACCGAGTTAAGAGCACAAATAACTAGAGCTTGGAGAGCATTAATCATCATTTGAAGCTGTCCAAAGATGAAGTTGATTTATGTTTAAGATAGCCTTTTGTAGCTCATTTGGAACACCAAAAACATGACTTAAATCTATCCAAAATACAGCTCATAAATGATAGACAAAAAGCATGCACACGAGCCTTGAAAGTGGTGGATGTCATGAAGGAGCATTAGACAACTAACTATTTATACCATGCACGTTGAAGTGCAGCCTCATTTTGCATCAACATGAAAGCCTACATGTGAGTTATGGGAGGCAAAAAGGATGTGATTCACCTACTTTTGGATAGCCTTCTATCCACTCATTCAAGACACTAGCACATGGCTTAAAGAGAGGAGCAAAACTTACTTGGAAAAAGGGCTGGAAAGTCACACACAAGCTTCATCAATTGGTGTCCTCATGTAGCCCTACTTAGAGACAAATAATAGCATAAGAAAGAAGAAAAAAGCTTTAAAAAAGGGGAGAATAATGGCTACCACTTGCTTAAAAACAAGCATGAGTTGTCCAAGTTACAAAAGAGAGTCGAAACTTGCAAAAGGGAGGAGCATGTTCATTCATCCTTAGAAAGCTAGAGAGTGGGAGTGTTGGCAGCTGAAATTTGCAAGGAGGAGAGCTCTCCAAGGTCAACAAAAGGTGGTTGCATCAGTAGCTTACAAAGGAGGAGAGTAAGAAGCTCCAAGCAGTGTTGAATAACAGTTGCACATGTGAAATATCGGTTTCATCACCTTGCTTGCTTAAGGTGGAAGGTTGCTAGCCTTCAAACTCACCAAGAAGGAAGCAGCCATAAGTAGGCAGCCATGAGCTTCATGCAACAATGTGTTAGGGAGTTCTTGAGTAAAAAAATGTTGGCTATGTTTAATGTTTCATCTCATTTGATTATTATGTTGCTTAATCTTGTCCAATTGCTCTCTTTTCCTTTCCTTTTTATTTATTTTACTATTGACCAAATGGTGTATTGTTATTTCATTAATCAATGCGTTCTATTGCTTTAGAACTCTTATATATGTCAAAAGTAGGGTTCAAACACTAAAAATCCCTCGTTTGACTCGTAAAGGAGTTAGCTCCACTATCACCATCGTGACCTAGTCACGATTGTGACAGAGGGTTGTTATCCAAGGGGTGTCCTAGGGGTGACCTATTTGACATCTTCGAGCATCCATTACTCTTTTGACCATAACGTCTACTCCGGAGCTCCGAGTGTCTTGAAATTTGAACTGGAGACTCCTAGCATCTTGGTCTTTATGACCACCATCTTTCATGTCCATCTGAGCTCTAATAAGCTTCCTAATAAGGCATAAAATGCACTTGAAAAACATCCAAATCTGTAATCCTGATTCCTATAAAATCAACCAATAAAGTGCATCAAACTATCCCTCAAATAAAAATCCACCCTTAAACATTAATAAATATAAAGAAACACTTAAACACTTCAACGATCATGCAAAGATGAAAAATATGCAAAAAATGAAATAACCTAAAGTTAAAACACACAAAGAAACATTTAAAACACCTAGAAATAACTTAGAAACAAAACCTAAAAGCTCACTTATCAACTTCCCCTCACTTAAACCTTTGCTTCTCCTTAAGCAAAATCAAACACAACCAATCCATCTTATCAATTCATCTTCATAAGGATTAAGAGCATGCAATCTTTTAAACTTTATCCAACTCAAATATCAAGCTACTACACATATTAGGAGTAGTGTTCATTAGCGTAGATAAGCAAACTCAACTTATGACACTATCAATCAAAGGCAAGCATCGAATTAAACTGGATCTTTTTTATGAAATTCACTCATTCCACTCAAATGTTTAAGGATTAGTGTTTCGCTCAAAACTCTTTATAGGAAAGCATACTACTATAGGCTTGTAAATGCACCAACTCTTCTATACAATGATTACATGCACAAATAGATCAAAAGGACATTTTTTGAAAGTTGTAATGGGGTTAAGGTTAAGGTATGTCAAGAGGGGTATGATAGGTTTCATCACAAGCAATCATAGAATACTAAATATACAAAGGGACCTAAAATGACTTCTTAAGACATGCAAATGGATAAAATTACTACTAGGCACTTATTTTTGCTACTAATTGTGATTGTTTTCCTTTCTTTTTCCTCTTTGTATTCTTTTTCTTTTTTTCTTTTTTTTCTTTTTTTATTAAACAATAATAAAGAAACAATAAACAAAAAAATCGCTAAATCAATGTTCTCTATGGGTAGAAGTACTAAAAATTGCTCAAAGCATCTAAAAAAAATTGTTGCAAAAAATCCCAAACTAATGCAAACTTAGCACACTATTAAACTTGTGATTGGGTAAGCTGATAGGGTTAGGGGGTTTTGAAATTGGGTGTTTTCTTCATGAAACAAACAGGTTAAAGGCTCAAAGGGGTTTTCAAGGGACAATGACAGGGGTTGGTCAATTAAGCTAAAGGCTAAAAGAAAGAGGGCCTTTATCACTTCTATTTAGCATGCATCTAGTAGATTCAAATTGGTTCAGAGCAAGTTCTAGA
>JAOXYD010109620.1:0-11504 GCA_028565735.1 Pinacopodium congolense
GGGCATATAAATATGCATCTTATGTATTCAGATACATCTTTTGACATCTTTTTATCAGAATTGAGAGAAACTTCTCTTAGGTTCTTCATTGAACTACAAAACTTATCAAGATTGATTTAATCTTGTGGCATTCAAATCTGACTTATCACTCCCTCTTCTCGTCTTTTTCTGGAGTGTGGCGTCTATATCCTTCTTTTATCCTTTGTTTGTGTTTGTTATAACATGATTTAGCTTTCTTGGAGGTGTAAATCTGTCTTACTTGTTGTGGATGTCCAGAATTAATTTGGGGTTTACATCAAATTGCTTTTCCTTCCCAGGATCATGATAGACGACACAACCAAGTCCATGCTTTTGAATTTAGTGGCTTATGAAGCTATCCCTGATGGCCCAGACGATTATGGCCTCACGTCTTATATATGCTTCATGGATTCCTTGATCGATCAAGCTGAAGATGTTAAGGAGTTGCGATTAGAGGGTGTGGTATTTAAACTTCTTGGAAGTGACCAATAGGCTGCATAACTTTTCGATGACATAGCTCAGGATATGGTAGCTAACCCCTATGCATTTTTTCACATAAAAAAAGGCATTGAAGTGCATTCCAAGAGCAGGATGAGGACTTGAATGGCTAAGATTATTCATGCTCATTTTAGCAGCCCTTGGACATTTATTGCATTTCTTGGAGCAGCTTTTGCTATTGTCCTGAAAGTCCTGCAAACTTATATAGCTATTCTAGACCATTGTGAAGATAAAGGCAAGGAAAAAGGTTCTTTCTTTTGTGATTTCATCAACAACTCCCGAACCTGACATGCTGCCTTCTTCTTGTTACCTATTTGGTCTGCTTCTTGCTCAGCTTGGTTTTTGTATGTACGTGTGTGTAAATGCCTGTTTGTAAACTCTGCATTTGCTTTTGATTTCTATCATGTTTCTTCTTGTCACTGTCTTTTGGTTGTGGATGCTTTTTAATTGGATCTTGTTGCCTATTAAGTGTGGGAATGCCTCAGAATTTTTTTCCCAAACAATTATTGCAGAGCTATTGCAAACCAATTTCAATCTTCGTCTGCTCAGGATCATTTATGAATTTGTATGAATTAAAACAAATGAAAGCAATATAAAAGCATATTTATTTGTCATTTCCTATGAGCAAATTGTTGAATTATATGAATAATTATTAGCATATTGGAATATATATGTAAATATGTAAAATAATTATTATATCTTATTCAAGTTGTAACTTATCAACGAGTTAAATTCTCCTATTTCAGCTTATTTAGTACCATAAGAAAGTTATTTTTAGGAAAATTTGTCTCTATTATTATTCATGGCCCTAAGCCAAATATAGATACATCTTTAATTTAAAAAATGAGTCACCTACTACTAAAAATAAATTCTTAAATAGGCAATTCAATTCCTAAATAAAATACAACCTAAATAGGGTATAAAAATTGTTTCATATATATATATATATATATTCCAATATGTTAATAATAACCTTCTAAATTACTTGAATAAGCTCGTTAATCTTTAAGTAAACAACTAAAATCAAGTAACCTAAAGTTTTTTGGCATCTTTTCAATATTTAGATCTTTTAACGAGGCATAGGAAATTATATATCTAAGAAATTTCTACAATTAATATCATTTATAAGTAATCTTATTGAACTTCTTCAACACAAATCCATTAAATATCTAGTTCATATTGATATGGTTCCATTTTCCTCACAAGCCTTTAGACTACTTAATTATAATCTTTAGTAGGCCTTTTATTATCTTTAATTTGAATTATATCAAATTTATTCATGATTCATTTTAAAAATTAACAATTACTATATGTCTTAAAGAAAATTAGTACCAAAACCATCATAATTTACACACTTATAGTTAATTGCCCATTAGAAGACAACACATATAAGCATAAGTTGGCCATATGATGATGGCTGGCGGGTGATGTGTTGATGGCAGCTTTGGCCTACTTCAAGATGAATGCATCAATGAAGACGATGTCACAATAATTTTATTTTAAGATTAATTTATGATATCAAAATGGTTAATAAGCCAAAATAAAATAGAAAAGAACTATATCCTACTCAAAATATAAAGCTAAAGCTAAATTTTAATGCTTAACATTTGTATAAAAATTTTTAAAAAATATGATATTTAAGACTCTATCGCATATAAAATATCTAAAAAATTTTGAAGTTGACAAATATTTAATTTCCTATTGGGTTTTGTTTCATAGCTGCTGACATGATAATTTTTTAATAGACTTATATTCATAGTTTTATAGTCTATACGAGCATCTAAATCTAGTTTTGATGTTAGGAATACACACGTTAAGGTCTTTGAATGTTCTATAAACATTAGATTAAAAAAAACATTTTTTAAACACTTGGGACTTTTTTAAATTAGCAAAAAAAATAAATTTAGGTCCTAAAATTTACATTTAAGTTTAGGTCAATTTTTAATATTTTAGAGTGTAAAAAAAGTTGAACATTCTAAAAATATTCAAATTAAACCCTATTATTTTAAAAATATTAAATTTATATTTTATTTATTTGCAAATATTAGGATTTGACTTAAAATTAAATGTAACTGTTAAGTTTCAAATTGATCTTTTTTCCAATTTAAAAAATATTTTAATGTTTGAGGATTTTAAAATGTTTAAATTAAGTAATTTTAATTTGAGTAATTTAAAAAATATTAAAATCTAATTTAAATGTTGTTAAAACTTCTCAAAATAATCTTTTTATCTTTTAAATTTTTTATACAAATTTTAAGAAGTAAAACATTCCTTTAATTATATTGGTTTATTTAATTTTTATTATTTTAATCCATTTTAGGTAGTGGTGGAAAATGATATTATTATTTTTCTTCTATGATTTATTTATGCATGGCGCTCCCTTTTCCTTTTTGTCTTTTTAACATTTATTAATTTTCAATCCTGTTTTTCTAACATACACTGCAACTTTTTTTTTGGAAGAAAGTATTATGTAGCTTATCTTTTGAGACCAATTATAAATTTCAGTAATATTGAACAAAATGATTTATAACATTTTTTTTTGTTTTTTTCAAAAAGTTCTTATCTTGTTTTCTTCAATAATTTTTGTTAATATTTTATAGTATGTTTTAACTAAGGTTTTGAATACCGTACCGGTACCGATACCAGCCAATACCGGTACCTTTTCGGATAATTTTTTAAAATTATAAATTAATTTTTTAATTTTTTAAAATTTGTCAAAAAATTTATAAATGTATTATATTGTATAGTTTTTAACTTAACTTTAAACTTTAAAACGTCAAAATACAAAATTTTTCTCTTTTTAAAAAAATCAATTTTTTTTATTTTTTAAATTTTTTCGGTACCGGTCGGTACCAGTAATACCGCTCGGTACAAGCCGGTACGACCGATACCCACCGTTATTTAAACTCGATAAGGAACAAGGCGATTCCGTTCTATTTTTCGACTGGTACGACGTGTACCAGCCAGTACGGAACGAAATTTAAAACACTGGTTTTAATTGTGAACTACTTATTCTCTTGAAAACATGATTAGATAAATGAAAGTTAGAGTTGATTCTGACATTGGACTATTGGAAAATAACTAATAATCAAATCATTAGTACAACAGAAAAAAATATATTTTTTCATAAATTACATTAACAAATTTAATTTGAAACATAAAAATAAAAATAAATAATAATATTTCTACAAAACTGTTTTATTTTTTCTGTAAAATCTTCTTCTTTCTTGTAAATTCATCAATCATAAGCCATTCTAGTATAAAAGTTTTAAAGGTATCTACATTTTTTATTGTAAGAGAACTTTAAACACTTTTAAGACGAAGAAGAATAATAATGCTCACTACTATTTCTTTTTTCTTCTTTTTATATAAAAATTAAAAAATTTTAATTTTATAATTATAATTTAATCTTAATATGACTTAATTTTTTTAATATTTCACAATTAAGTCCAATTTAATTACTTTTCTATCATTTAGTAGAATTTTATGTTAAGTATATTACCTTGGGTTTACTTGTATTATTTATTGAAATGAACTTTTATTATCTTTGTTACTTTGCTACAGATTATTTACTTAATTTTTAGGTAGACAATTGATTGTCATATGCTTTATAGACAGATGTATATATCTCGAACTTGTCATAACTTTACATTTAATGAATGAAGAGTTATTTTTTTGGTATCTTGTTTTCTTATGTCTCTCAAGTAGAGCTCGTTCCTAGTATCAAAACATTACCTAGGGTTTCATTGAGAGTGGGATTGTTGTCATCTAGCTTGATAATCACAACGTCGACATTGTTGAGCTAGTAATTGGAATGATTGGAGCTTCCATATTAACACATTTGATTGTGGAGTATCATCAATAGCGACTATTTTATGAAAGGGTGATGGTGGTTAAATTCGGTGATTAGGTGTCTCTACATTGCAGTGAGTGAAGAAAGATTTATTTTCGCTAAATATGGAAGAAGTATTGCGTGAATTGCCCACTTCTGATTCACGAAACAAGATTTCTAGTGAGGAGAATCCTCTGTATCTTTAAGGCTTAGATCATCCAAGTATGGCCCTTGTTACATTTGCCTTAATTAGAAGTAACTTTTTTAATTAGAATAGATCAATTAAGATTACACTAGGCGAGAAGATGAAATTAGGGTTTATCGAATGATATTGTAAAAAACCTAATTATGAGTTAAATGATTATAACAAATGGATTAGATCTGATTATATAGTGCAGTCTTGGCTTCTTAATTTTATCTCGGGAGAATTAGTTAAAGCTTTCATTTACACTAATTCTACTTGAGAGTGTTGGAAATTAAGGAAAGGTTCAATAAGAGTAACGGTCCTTTAGTGCATCAGTTGTAGAGACAAATTAGCTCTATGTCACGAGAGAATTTGATTATGGCTAGGTATTTCATTAGTCTTAAGAAACTCTATGATGAGTTAGTATGTCTCATGTTTATTCTATAGTATACTTGTTTTTGTGGAGCTCCTAAGACTATGGTAGATTTGGTTTCCCTTAATCATCTAATATAGTTTTTAATGGCTTTAAATGATAGTTATGATCATATGAGGAATAAGGTTTTAGTAATAGATCTATTACCAACTATGAACAAATCGTATTCGGTGGTTTTAAAGGTTGAGAAGCAAAGGGAGGTTCATTTAGGATTTGCTGAAGGTCTAGGGCGTAATGCTATATTAGTTAAAATATAATAAAGCAAGAAGATGCATGATAGGAGTGGCAGATCTAATATAAAACAAATGGGTGGTTCTTTGAATAAAAGTGAACTATTTTGTAATTATTGTAAGAAGAATGGACATAAAAAAGACATATGTTTCAAGTTGTATGGTATTCCTAAGTGACATAAAGATCTATAGCTCAGAAAAAAGGAAAAGGTGGTGTCAAGTCTTATCCAGCTAATGTAGTGGTGACATAAATTGTTATAGATATGGAGAATACTAATCCAACCTTGGCTACCGTTGGCTACCCTTATTAAATATGAGTTATTGAAGTTGATGCAGGTCAAACTTATTACTAATCCAATCGTGGTGAATTTTTCTTGCCTTAATGATTTTATAGGTACTATTCTCTTTAGAGCTTCATCTTATCTTGATTACGTAGAATCAGGCTCTTAGATATTAGACATAGACGCTTCAAATCATATATGTGTAGATGTTAATTTATTGCCTATTCCCATTGCTATTATAACTTTTACATCTATTTATTTACTTGATTGTTCGTTGAATCTGGTTCATCACATTAGTGATGTTTTTCTTCATAACAACCTTGTGCTAATTAACATGTTGCATGTTCCCACATTCAAGTATAATCTATTATTAGTTAAAAAACTAGCCACACAGCTTTTATTGCCTTCCAATTTTATGCCACCTATTACCTTTTGCATGACTTAAAGACTACAAATATTATGGCAATTAATAAGGTGCTAGGTAGGTTATGCATTTTAGATAAATCTTCCGCCTATGAAGATACAATAACTCAATGTTCTTTGTGTACTCTTAGTCATAAGACCTATGATGTTCTTTCTTTGTCTTTATACAAACTTTGAAACAAAAAATTAGGTCATACTTATGCTAACAATTATTATGCTACTTGCTTGAATAATTCAGATGTCGAATCAAACCATTTTTATGATGTTTGTCCCCTTACTAAGCATGATAGATTGCTTTTTCCTTCTAGCTATATTCAAACTGCTTATCCTTTCCAAACGTAAACAGAATTTGACAAAAAACTGACAGTTGAAAAAAAAAGTTTAAGGATTAAAATGATATTTTTCAAATCATATAGACTAAAATAATAATTTTGAAAATTGCAGGGACTACTTATAATTTTAACCCTAAATTATAATTCGAATTCTAATTCATAATTAGAATTAGATAAATTAATTTTTTTAATTTTATCTTTAATTTTCTAATTAAAAATTTATAATTATATATCATTATTAACATCTAGTAACATATCATGGCCACCTAAATATTAGGAATATTAAAGTGATTTAACTTAATCTATCAACGTATAGTTATAATGTAGGCAAAAGGTATAATTAGCTCCATAACATTTTTAAAAAGGTTTAAATTGCTCCCTAACGTTTTTTAAGATATGACTTTAGCCCTTAACGTTTATAAAATGGTGCATTTTGCCCCTTAACATTTACAAAATTGTGTAAATTGCCCCTTTAGTACTAATTTTATTAAATTTTTATTAATTACTTTTTAAATGATTAATTAATAGTTCATTTATAGAATGTTGATAAAATTAATATTTATCTAACAAAATCTTAATAAAATTAGTATGAAGGGGGTAAAATGTACCATTTTGTAAATATAAGGGGGTAATGTGTACCATTTTGTAACGTTATGGGACAAATTACACCATTTTACACATATTAGGGGATAAAGTGGTGTCTTAAAAAATGTTGACAGTCAAATTAAACTATTTCTCAAACGTTAGGAAGCAAATTGTACCTTTTGCCTTATAATATATAATTAAATCCTTTCATGTTTCAATATTTTAATTGGAATTATAATACATAATTAATGTTTACTTTAAATAATTTAATTATGTTCATTCTTATTAATTAGAAGATGATTTATAATTGATGTTTGAAAATTAAATTTTAAATTTTTATTTTTGACAAGAGAATTCCTAAATCATTCTTAATTAATTTTCAAATTTCAATTTGAACAATAAAATTCTCAAATCATTATTAATTAAAAATAGTGGAATATTTTCCCTAATTTAGGCTAATGAATTTTTATTGATGCACTTATTTGTCTCCATATAGTTTATATTGTGTCAAATTACTAATGATTTGAACCACTCCATGAAATAAATAATAAGTAAATAAAAAATATTAATTACTATATGAGATAACTTTAGTACTATCAAATCTAAAGATCAATTATACAATTATTATAATAAGAAAATGTACGCAAGTAATGTTCCATTTAAAATTCTCATAATCAGATTAATTAAGCAAACTTATTATCTAATAAATATCCACATATTAGTTAAGTGTCTTTACATTATAATTTATGAGATCGATTACTTTCTTCGTAAGAAAGAAGTATAATTTATGCTAGTTTAATTGTCTCACAAATAAACTACAACTATAAATATTTTAAGAATAATGCTACAACACAATTCGAATATCATACTTATACTCTCATTATAATTTTCAATTGCACAATAATTATTATAGGAATTTTTACTTTTATGAATAATTATTAAATATAATGAACAAAACATATAAATATAAAGAATGTCTTTTAATGAATTAATATATAATGTCATAGGTGTATTTGTAATTAATATTAAATATAATGAACAAAACACATAAATATAATTAATATATTTTAACAAATTAATATACAATGTCATGCATATATTTGTAATTAACTGAATGACTGTAAGGTCATAAACTGAAAAAAAAAATCTATTATGCAAGTTGCAATGTAAAGATTTTTAAAGCTTCCATCTTGACCAGGCATAAAATCTTAGTGGAGTCTTCAAGCTCCTTAATGTCCATAAAAGAAAGATGTTGATGATTGATAAAATGGCTTACCCTTCATGGGTTCAAGAGAGGGTGAGATGTAAAGCAATTTTCTTTTGTTGAATGTTCTGAGGATAAGAAGTTTGTACCTATTGCTTTATGTGATGCATTAACCATTTATGAAAAAAAATCGATAAATCGAATATAATTTCTCTGCCATACAATATAATTTTGATGTGTCTGGGATTCAATCCATAATTGCAACCATCTACCATAATATAACTTGTTTTTAATTTTCAATTAGCAGATTGAGGGCATTGTATTAAGAAAAAAAAAACAATAGTCAAACAAAGTTTTTTAAAATTGGTGATAGTAATAATATGGGTACAAGTGACGATATCTACTATCTAGTCATCTTTTATACACGAAAGGAAAGTAAAGAGAAAAATTCTTTATATATTAAGTAGGAATTTAACTAACTAAAAATCAGATAAAAATTCATATTTAATTAAATTAGTAAAAATATTTAACAAATTAGTTATTCATATCAACTAACGAAAATTTCCTTATATCAACTATGGAAAATTTCCTTTGAGACAAACTAACTAAATGCTTGGATCACACAAACATAAGTGAGAAATACTATGTGCATTATCAAAGGCTGAGATTTTCATTTGTTTCTTCTATTCCAATTGTCTTATGTTAAATTTCGGTTTGTGCTTGGTAAAAGAGACGAAGAGATGAACTTAAGGTTTGAAGAAAATGCCAGAGAGAGAGAAACACCTACTTTTGGACGCGGGCTTGAAACAATAATTTTAGGGTCAGATCTATTATGTGAGGGCCCTGAACTTGATTGGATCACATTGTCAACGCTATTTAGAAATGACAATGAATTGGGTCGGATTTATACTTGAATCTAATTCGTAAGTTTAAACTTGACTCAAGGCTCAATTTATCGAATTTTGAGTTGACTTGAGTTTATTCAGATTTTTTATTAGCCCAAAATGTTCACACTTGTTGATCGAATTGAATTAAATCAAATTTTAGGGCGGGTCAGATTGGGTCAGTGTCTGTTTGCCAACTATAATCCTACTTACTTATGATTTGTTTGATTTAATTTAAAATTTAAATTTTTTAAATAAAAAATTAATATAGCCTATTGTTATTAGTTTTATATTTTTTCACTAATTTTTGTGTTTTTATCATTAATTTCATATTTTATCATTAATTTTCATATTTTAAAAAAATAATAAATCAAACCAAAAAACCAATCCAAATCAATATGTCCCGTTTCGTACCGGTACCGGCGGTATCGGCCGGTACGTATTGTACTGATCGAAAACTGGTATGAAACGGTGAAAAATGATACCAGATTCAAATACTGGCCGGTACCGAAAAAAAAATTTAAAAAAAAATTTAAAGAAAAAATTTTGTATTTTGATCTTTTTAAATTTAAAGTTAAGTTAAAAACTATATAATATAATACATTTATAAACAATTTTATAAATTTTATAAAATTTAGAAATTTATTTATAATTTTAAATAATTATCCGAAACGGTACCGGTACAGTATTATTTTCGGGACCAATCCAGTACCGATACGATATTTAATACACTAATCTTAACTCCTGCATTTACTAAGAATATTTCTTCTTTTAAACGTAAAAAGTGTTTTATTACGTAAGAAAAAACTGGAATTAGACCTTGGAAGAAGTTCCTTGAATCCCCTTCTGTTTTTTTGGATCCTACGGTGATATCTAACTGTTTGTGTAAAAGACATCCACTTTGATTTGAGTTTAATCATTCATTCAGTTGTAAAACAAAACAAAATGTTGTGATCCTTGAACAAAAATTGGTGGTTTCTGGTTCATTTTTCATTTTCAGTCTCCAGGGCATTTCTTTCAACATCCGAAAACGTAACAATTACTTATTATTTTGTTTTCAGTCCCTTATAGACCACATTAAAGGCTAAAACAACTTGTTCAAATGATGTTGTGGGAACAGAATTCATGGGAGTTCAAGATTCAGATGGTATCCATTATAAATAAGTGTAGAACCAAATAAGTATGTATCAGAAGTTACATCCGAAGCATTCAATATTTCACGCACTTCGTTGCAGTATGCTCCTTCTGTTGCAAAATCATGCAAAACCTGTACTACCGTAACACATTCTAATATAGAAGTATCTAACAGAAAACCAATACTTGTAACGGAAAACCCATAACACATTCGAAGCATCAGATAGATGGAACTCAAATTCTATTTCCAATTCATTCCAGAAAAGGAAAATGTAAACAAAACTAAAAACAAGCTTATAGGAATGGTAAGAGAGAGCATAATTTTCTGGTCTGTGTGTCTTGTAGCCCTCGTGATATCAAACCAAGAGAAAGAACGTGATTGAGTTACGAACTATTTTCAGAACTGCATTTCAAAACCTAATGACCTTTGTTACAAATACGACATACAAGAACATGATGGAGGGTATTTTTTGTCGTTTCGTTTGTAACATGAATATCATATAATTTAAAGGGAATAATTTGAGGTCCCCTCGTGGGAATCTTAAATGGTCCCACGCAAATCTTATTTCTTTTTAAAATTTAGGGATACTTTTTTGTCTTTTTATCTTTTTATCAGTTTTATCGTTAATATAATATAAATGTCAATTCATATAATTTTAAATTAACGTTTATCTTTTTACTTCTAACTTTTAAGTACAAAAAAAAATATTATATGAAATTATTAGAAAGCCTTTTGGTGGCCATAGAAGGTCATTCAACTGGGGACTCTCTAGTTATTCCTTAATTTAAAATACAATTTTACCTTTTAATATTTATATAAAAATTTTAAAATATTATAACATTTGACAATATAAAAAAGATTTTAATTTGTATAAAACATTCAAAAAATATTTAACTTATATAAATATTCGAAAATATTATGAAATTGATAAAGTCTAATTTTTAATCGAATATTATTTGTTTAAGCTCGTGTTATGTTAGGGACCAAAATTTAATTTTAGACTTTGATTTTATGATTTAAAGTTTAAACGTTAAAATTAAAGCATATCTTTAACCTATGGTATATTCATATTATCGTAAAGCAAATTTTAAATAACTATACTTACAATTTTTTGTATACGCAACAAGCCAATTTTCAAGGTCATAGTAAAAATTCAAAAAATTGATAACTCACAAATTACATGTGCTACTAATAAATAAATCAAAATCAAAATGGAAAATAACAAATATTACAAAGATAATAACTCATAAATTACTTTATCTAATAAACTAAAAAGTGGATTTTTTAAAAATATTATATAATTAATATTTATTAAATTACTTTACTCATTAGTCTAAACAACACATTCAACTTAAAAAGTGCAGATTAAAAACTAATTATTATAAAAAATGTATTAAAAGTATCAGGTAAAACATATAAAATTGCAATATTCTATATTATTACATAATTATAACGAGATAATGAC
>JAOXYD010109631.1:0-11504 GCA_028565735.1 Pinacopodium congolense
TTAGAAGTGCAGTGCAACTTCTTCAACCCATTTACTTACATAATCAACAGCCACTACGATGTATTGATTGGAGTATGATGAAGGAAATGGCCCATGAAATCGATACCCCAACCATAAAAAACTTAACAAACCGAAATGTTGGTTAGTGGCATCTCATGTCTCCTTGAAATGTTGCCAACCCTTTGACAATTATCACAAGATTTAACATACTGAAATGTATCCTTAAACAAAGTAGGCTAATAAAAATCACAGTTAAGTACCTTATGTGCAGTCCTCGTAGGGCTAAAGCGTCCTCTAGTTTCCTTTGAATGGCAATGACTTAAAATTGATGACACTTCTTTCATTAGAAACAAATCTACAAATTATTCCATCAACACAAATCTTGTAAAGGAAAGGGTCATACCATAGATACTGTTTAACTTCAAAAAAGAATTTCTTCTTCTGTTGGTAGGAAAAGTCAGGAGGGATCACATTACCAGCCATGTAATTCACTATATCCACATACCAAGGTAAAGTGTGCATGGCTAATAAGTGTTTTGCAGGAAACACCTCTTTATGTCTTGGTTTTCTCCTTTCTCCATTACTTCCTTATTCAAACAAGATAAGTGATCAACCACAAATACCTTTCTTAGCTCGGATTTCAATGTCAAACTCCAGTGATAAGAGGAACCATCGAATCAATCGTGGCTTAGCATCAAGTTTATTCATTAGGTACTTCAATGCTAAATGGTCCGTATAAACTATCACCTATGAAAGAACTAAATAGGACCGAAACTTTTCAATTGTAAACACCACAGCTAGCATCTCCTTCTCAATAATGGTATAATTCTTTTGAGCATCATTTAATGTGCGACTTGCATAATAAATTGGATGGAAAAGCTTTCCATGTCTTTGTCCAAGTGCTACACCAACTATAAAGTCACTCGCATCACACATCAACTCAAAAGGAAGAGATCAATCAGGTGATACCAAAATAGGCGCATTTGTAAGCTTCTCCTTTAGCAATTGAAAAGAATGCATGCATTTATCATCAAAGTTAAAGATTGCGTCTTTGGTCAAAAGCTCAGTAAGTGGCATAGCTATCATGGAAAAATCCTTAATAAATCGTTTGTAGAATCTAGCATGTCTAAGAAAACTTTGAATTGATCTAACTGAATTTTGGAGGGGATAGTTGAGCAATAACTTCCACTTTTGCGAGATCTACTGCAATACCCTTACTTGAAATCTTATGACCCAATAATAGGCATTCTTGTTGTTCCTTAACGTGCGACCGAAGCCTACAATCTAATTGAGGATATGGCTACAAATAGTTTTCAGTACAATTTCGAACGTCATCTAAGGAAACCACATGGTATTCATGCAATCAATGATACAGTAGCTCTTGCAGCTCAACTGGAAGTACTGAACAAGAAGATTGATAGTTTGATGATTGGTGCTGCTAGTAGTTCTCATAAGATGGAATGTGAAAGTTGTGGTAGTACCTTCCATTAATTATTATAGTGTTAAGAAGGAAGTCCTTTTTTTCGAGAACTTGAACAAGCCCAATTTGTTAGAAATTTCAATAGGCAAAGAGGAAATCTCTTTTCAAACACTTATAATCCTGGTTGGAGGAACCATCCTAATTTTTCATAAAGTAACAATCAAAACTATCTGCAACCACCTCAACAACCTCAAGGTAATCCTCAAAGACCACCTCCACTTGGCTTTAGAGCCAACTAACCTTAAAGAGAAGCTCCAAACTTTGAAGAGACAGTTCATAAGTATATCCAATCCAATGAGTCTCGAATGCAAAATCATGAAATATCGATCAAAAACTTAGACACTCAAGTTGGACAAATTGCTCAAATTTTGCAAGAAAGTTACCAAGTAAGCTTCCTAGCACAACCGCATCCAATCCTAGAAAGTATGTAAAGGTGTTTACCTTAAAAAGTTGAAAAGAGGTTGAGAGTGAAAGGAACAAGGCATAAGAAGGCATAATTCTTCCTTTCCCTCAACATGCGCTCGAGTTCTGGATCGAAGTATACTGGCTCAGGGATTGTGTCCCTTGAGTATACATACAAATTCGAATAAATACTAAATAAAATAAAATAAACAAACTAAGCAAATAATTTAAGAAAAAAGCAAATAAAGAACACAAAGCAAAATAACTAAAAAATAATTACAAAAAAATCAGAAAAATTATAAAACAATAATTTACAAGTCGTAAAGTAATTGACACCAATTTTCCTAAAATTAAGGTCATAATTCCCCGGCAATAGCACTAAAAACTTGTTGCATTGGTTAGGTGACTTTAAAACTTTGGATGATTTTGAAATGATTTTACTTTGAAAACCAACGAAATAAAGGCAAGTACACCTATCACAAAAGTAATAAAATAGAGTAAATTTTAGACTCCGAATGTCGATCCCACTGGAAATTATATTGCTTAATTACTAGGTAGATCTACGTACAATTATTTAGGAAAAATCTAGACAATTCGATTAAAAATCTAAAAATTTCTTAAACTAGACTACCTTGGCTTAACACTTCAAAAATGATTTTTAATTGCTTCTAAAAATTTTCAAAAATTACCAAATGTGTAAAGTAGCTAAGGATTAGATGATTGATGATTTAATTGACCTTTAAAACCCATTTAAAATCTTATTAAAGTCCTTCACAAAATCAAAACAATGTTATGGTTAAGACCTTGCTTTTTCTCCATTTAATCTTGTCTAAAGTTTGGTTATGCTTTAAAATCAAGTAAATGGACTTTAATTTCAAGAAGGTGAGTTCTAGAAAATTAATTTTAGAACTCCAAATTTCACAAAAAAATCCAGATTTGGTCATGCAAGGATTAATTCATAATGCTTATCCATTTTCTAACAATTTAAAATGATTTCTCATGCTTAAACTATCTTAAACACTAATCTTAACTGCCCAGCTGAGAATTGGTTCTTTTAGATCTTCAATAAGAAAAATACAGAAATTTAAACATTCATTTAAACTCTTTCAAATCATCAAAACATCAATCCATAGCAACATAAAGGATTAGCCACACATTTGAATCAAAACATATAAGATATGCATCTTAAACCACATACTTAAATAGATCTACAAATATGAGTTGAATAAAGTAGTTCAGAAGTTACAAAACGTGTTTAGAAAGCTTCTGGATACGTCTTGAACTTCTTAACTTGATCTAGACATCAACACAACTTGTTAGTCCACAAGTTCTAGCAAGGAAATAAAAGAACATTCAAGGATATGCACATAAGAACATGAACTTTGATTAATACAAAAAACAGGAGAATATAAGTAATAATCTGAGTTAGAAAATCCCTTATGATGATTTAGAAACTCAGATATATGTCTTATCTTCAATCTCCAACAAATAACAACTCAAAATACAATCAGAAACTCGAAATACAAGTGTTTGAGGCATAAACTATCAAAGAGAAAATAACAGAGAACCAAGAGCTTTTCTATCTAACTTCTATTCTAGTCCCTAATACCATTATTGAGATTTTTTTTCAATACCACAAATAGAAGAATTGCAAAGGCTAAATTAGAACACCATTGTAAAGGTTCAAGGAAAACATTCGACTGCCTTTCAAGGCTAAGTAATAACCTTTCACAAGAACAAAAAAAAATTAAAATGAACGAAAAAACATGTCTAATAGAGCACTTAAAAAAGAAAAGAAAGATAGAACTGCATTGATCATTTTTTAGACACTTAGATAATTAAAATGGGACACTTAGATGAATCAAATGAGTGTTGCATAACCTATTTATAGCCATAGGATGTCAAACTGGTAATTTTTTACTATTATAAATTCATAAAATGCATTGAAATTGAGTTATCGATAGATCAAATATGCTGAGAGTGATTTATGTTCTGATATGGCAGTTTCTAGGACTTAAATAACTCCATTTAGTGCATGTTGTTTAAGTACTAGAAACAGTATACTAAACAGTAGGTGTTGCGTATCGCTGTTTAACCCTTTAGGAATGTATACCAAATGACGATTGAAATTGACCACTATTTAGCCCAAAACCGACCGCTGTTTAACTCATTAGACTGTATAAAACTTCTTCAAACATATTCAATTCAATGCCAATTAAATTCTAAGACTTGTATACCTTAGAAAAATAATAAACACATTAAAAAATCTTCCAAATTTTTTTTATTCAATTAAAAGGATTACTAATCTTTTCACATAATATTCCTCTTGATTATGCAACTTATATGCATATTCTAAATTATGAAGGAATTATTCATATAGTGAGCCTCTTTAAACACTAAAGAAAATTTAAATAAGACTTACAATAAAATAAAAAATATGAAATTACGTGAATTCTATGTTAATTCTTCCTAAACTATGAGACTTGATCAATTCACTTCATGATCTTCATTTTATCTCCAAGAATCCTTAAACATCTCCTTTAGCATTCTAAGCTTAGCACCTATATTGTAATGCTTAAAACACATAAGAAAACATTATTCCATTTGGTGTTTTGTCATCATTAAAATAAGGTGAATCTCCCTTGGTTTAACATGTTCCTTTCATTCTCAAGTCATTGATAAATTCAAACCCATGCAATAAAATACATATAATGACACATGAAAATTTAATCCACAAATAGACGCAAAATAATATGCCAAATGACATGAAAAAAAGAAAAAAAATCCTTCCCCACCCCTGAACAACACCTTATCCTCAATGTGGAAAGGGAAAAGACAATAAAGCAAATAAGAAACATAAAAAAAGCACACAAAATAATTTTAACAGCTTCTTCATTTGATATTATTGTTGGCACACCACTAGCTTCAATTATGCTTCCAAATAGCACACCACTTACTATAATTATGCTTCCATTGCATCCATTCACCTTTCCAACTTTTTGTTTTTGTCCTCTAAGGTAATTATAATGGTATCCCATGTTTCTTCTCCTTCATCATAGCTCCCACTAAAAGTCTCATCTTCTTCATGATTCTAAAAAATCTATTATGTCCATGCTATGATTCTAAAAAATCTTAGCTTATCTCAAGTGCATAGCATCGAAATATTCACGTTCCACAAGGGTTTTGTCAACCCAAATTCATATTGAAATATTATGTAAGAGTAGTTATAATAAAATCCATTATGGGATAGTTGCTTTTCTTAGTAATGGAGTTAACTAAGGAATGGGAAATATAATATGATGTGTATGACCTACGTTTAGTATTCATACACTATAAGATAAAAAAAACTCCTTTACAAAGTTCATTTCTGTTTGAATTGGTGGGGGGTGACACCTCTACCACTATTGTGATCATGATATAGAGTTCATTTCTATTTGACTCATGATAATGACCTATATGTCTTCCAGTAAATTTTTTCCCCACGTATGTTTTACGCTATCAAACATTAAACTATTAGTGAACTACCTAATGTCAAGAATTCCTAAAGAAAAAATATCAAGATAACAATAAAAAACACACAAAAAGTTATAAAGAGAAATTATTTACGAATATAACATGCTAAGTTTAAGATTACTTGCTTGACCATACCTCATTCTCAAAATGATCAAACAAGAGAAAGGAGAAAATCAATTCCCTTTCTTTTAAAACAACTCCTTCAAAGCCTGCCTTGCACCTATGCCCTTCACCGTGAATGTTTCCTCATTTTCAGTCTACAATTCTAGAGCTCTATGTGTGAACACTTGAATGACTTTGAAATGGCCACTCTAATGAGACTTAAGCTTACCTAAAAATAATAAAATTCCTTTGTTAAACAATGATAACAAGACACCACTCTTGAATTCCTTCTTCTTAATATAGGCATCAAGGCATCAGGCCATCTATTCACTCATTCCTTCTATAACTTGAAATTTTCATAAGCATCAAATCTTAACTCATTGAGTTGTAGGAATCGCATCTCACCTACTACTTTTTAGTCAAAATTCAATGTATAGATGGTCTAATAAGCCCTGTGCTACTATTTCATAGTTAAATGATTTGATTTTCCATAGACAAATTGAAATTGAGTTGTACCTATACGTTTCATAAATCCAGTTTAATATGCCCATAATATGTCACCTAACTTTATTGCCCAATCCTTTCTTGAACCATTCACTTTTTTCTTTAATATTTACTTCAAAACTCTATTGAAAACCTCCACTTATCCCCTTATTTGTGGACGATAAGATGTGGCTATTCTATGATAAATTTAATATTTAGAAGAGCTTCAAAGGTTTTTTAGAAAAAGTGTGCTCCTCCATCACTTATTATCGCTCTTGGGACTCTAAATTTATTGAATATCCTTTTGATAAACTTTTTTTATCCCCTTGTCATCATTAGTTGGATTTTCCATTAGTTCAGCCTATTTTAAAACATAGTCTATAGCCACTAGAATATACGTATTCCCTAAGAGATGATGGAAAGGATCCTATAAAGTTTATCCTTCATAGATTAAAAACATCAACTTCCAAAGTGTTGGAGAGAGGCATCTCATCTCACTTTGAAATGTTCCCAACTAGTTGGCATCTATCACAATTCATCACATATTCCTGAGCATCCTTAAATAAGTTAGGCTAGAATAATCCATATTTTAATATGCAACCCATCTTGCTTGCTCCATAATGTCCTACAATGTATTTTGTGATATTAGCAAACCATGGAACAAAAATGAGATTTACCAACATCAAAGGCATATCAAGGAATTCTTCACCAATATCTTCACTTGGATGCACATCCCCTCCTTTTAGATGCCATAGTTAGTTATCTACTACATTCTCCATTCCTTTCTTATCCCTAACATCATTGTTAAACTTTTAAACAAGTATCACCCATCAAATAATTCTCAACCTTGCATCTATTTTATTGAAGGGATATCACAATGTTGCATGATCTAAAAAAATAATTACTTTTAAGTCTAAAAAATAAGAAAAAAATTGTTACATGCAAATATCACTATAAACAACTCCTTTTCTATTTTGATGTAACTCAATTGTGTTCCCACAAGGTCTTGCTTGCATAGTAGATGGCATGTGGTCTTTTTTCTTTCCACTGTCTCAAAACACATTATATTGATTTGTAGCTAGTGTCACATATAATCTTCAATGGTAGGGACGAATCTAGTAAGGTCAATACAGGTGCTAAGGTGAGCACCTTCTTTAACTTGTCAAAAGCATACAAACAATTAGCATCAAAGTGAAACGGTGCATATTGATAATTATGTTTTAGTATGTGTGCTTTCTAAGTGTTTAGCATGTGTTTCTTGTATAATAACTTGTTATTGTTGTGTTTTAAGACTTGTTTTGTGTGTTTTTTTTTAGTATAATCTTAATCATTATTTTGCTTATGTTTGGTATTAATTTGGAGTAAGTTTTGATTATTTAAGTTTTTTTATTTTTGTTTTATGGTTTGTTATTTAATTATAAATTTTTGGTTAGAATTAAATCTTATTGGCATATTTATTTATTGTGGAGGGTAAATTAAAATTAAAATTTTGAAATTAAAAAAAGAAATAATAATAATAATGAAATGAGGATGAAGAGTGAAAGGAGAGAAACCTATAATATAAAACCAAGACCAAGCCTGGAGGCTTGGACTACACCTACTGGAGGCCTGACGTATGTAAATGGGAGTTTGAGCTATGCCCATCTTGAGAGCTCGAGCCGCTAGACCAAGCCCACCTGGTAAGTCTTCGCGCCTGAAGCCTGCCTAGAAGCCAGAAGCCTGGCACTGGAGAGAGCTGTTGTTGGACTGTATGGAGAGAGACCAACCCATGCTTGGACCCACATAGCATGCCTGACTTAACCATTGGGCCCACTCACTCACCCACTGGACCCGTATGGCGTAGTGATCTCAATTTTCCCTTTTCACCACACTCAAAACATGTTATATTAGATAAATTATATTTTGAGTAAGTTGTACCTTTTTGGTTCATTGAGGCATTTCGTATGAACTTCTATAGCCTTCTTATGATAAATGCGAGCTCCTCATTCTCGCTTCCAACCAACGATTCTTTATTGTCACTCTCCTCATTTTTGTTTACTTTAAACACCACATTTTTCTTCCTTGGCACATCATGTTCCTCTTGAATGTTTTTTATCCTCATCTTGTATATTAAAAGTGATCTGATGAGCTTGTTGAGAGGGAGTGTGTTGAGGTCTTTTGCTTCATGTATCGTTGTCACCTTTGTTTCCCATGTCTTTGGTAAGGACATTAGGATTTTCCTACACAACTCAACACTATGCATAGCCTTACTATTCAAGGATATTAACCTCTTTTCATCAAGGTTCCATTCATTCTCTTTCTTTAAAATTAGTTCATTTCCTATGAGTTTGGTAGGCATTGTAAAAGGTTGAGTTACCATTATCCATAAATCTATATTTTCTCCTATAAGGTAGCATCTCATCCTATTTTTCTAAGACATATAATTATTTTCATCAAAGTAATGTGTTCTATGTGGATTATGCCTATCTAAGTTGTGTAAAAAACCTACATAATTCATAATCAGTGCCATTTGGTCTTTCCTCACAAATTCATTAGAATTTACACTCAAAGTGAGACCTACACTCTGATGCCAATTGAAGGTCCTAAATGACACCTAAGAAAGGGGTGAATTAGGTTTTTAAATTTTTAAAGCAAATACACAACACAAAAAAACAATAATTTTTGGAAATTAAGTATATAACTATGAAACAAATAACATGAAGAGTACTTGTAATTATTGAAAATAAAATAAGAAATATAGACTTAAAAATTATAACAACTCACAAATCCTTTTTAACTAAAGGATAATCAACTCTTCTTTTTCAAGGATCAAGAATAACCTTTAGACAAGTTCTTTTTTTAGGTTTAAGAATAACTTCAAAATACTCCTTTTTAAAGGATCAAGAATAACTTTACAATGACAAAGAAACTTTTCACTAGTAGAGAGAACACAAATCTCACACAAACTTGATAAGTAAGGCACTCTTAAATACGTATACATCTTAAACTCTCAAGACACTTGATCAGACTTATTAAACTCGTAACTTCTATCTTCTTATTTCACTTTATCTTTATTTATAGTGTAAATTTGTTTCTTTTGACCATTAGACAACTCTTGTTACCGTTGTATATATTTTCTATCCGTTGAGCACATTTTATGTCCATTGTGCAATGTGAATGTTGCGCTTTATTCGGTCAACCAATAGGCCATGTTCAATTGGCTGATCTTCTAAACTTGTTCATTCGGTCGACTGATAGCCATTGTTCGGTCGACTGATCCTCATTCGATAGGTCGTTCTTCATTCGGTCAGCCGATCTCCTTGAGGCATTCATTTGGTCGATCGATCTCCATCATTCAATCGACCAATCCTCCTTTGGTAGGCCGATGCTTCCTTTAGCGCTGGAGTTCGGATCTGTATTTAGTCAATTGACCTTTGGTCGTCAAGCCTCTATAAATTTCTTTACTCATCTAAACATCTTCTTTTCAACGTACCTATCTTTAAACATAATTAAATAAAAACATTAGTAAAAAGGGTGTTTTGTCATCATCAAAATTAGGTGGAACCTTCCTTGGTTCAATAGGTATCATCAGGATTTTAGGATAACTATTGATCCTTAAATTGAGATAAAAGGTGCTTTAACTAAGGTCCTAGCCTATAGGTTTGAATAAGCTCTCAAACCCTCGTCCCCTCTTAAGTAGGTGGATCTAACAAACTCTAAAAACACTCCTAACATTGAGAAAACCTAGAACAAGCTCTTTCTATTTAATGTCGTAGTAGCACTAGGTATTAATGAATAACTAACTTAGGTCACTAACTAGCCAGCTCGGAAAGAATAACCTAAATGTATGGAACCCTAGACTAATTTGTTACATATCCAAACAAATCCAACTAACCTATTGCTACTTGTGTAAATCGCTAAGAACAATTATGTATCAGATGATCAATCTTAGTATTCAAATTAGGAAATTTCCTAAATAGTGATCAATCCTAAAGATAATACCTAATTCATGTCATTTCACCATGATTCCAAACCAACATAACCTAAAAAAACTAAATTAGTTCAAAACAAACTCTATTATCATAATTAATTATCCTTTCATCCTTATTATATTTTTAAGTCCTTAAACACCTAACCACAGATATTTAAATTAAGCAAAACACAAATTAAATAAACAAAATCATATTTAATTAATTAAAACTAAGGCTAAAAAATAAACGACAAAAAATAAAAAATACAATTCAATAATTAATCTAACATAAACATAAAATTACTTAAGCCATTAATTATTTATCTAAAACTTAATTTAACAAAACTAAAACTAAAACTCTATATAAAAATTTCAACACATAAACATTGAACAAACATTAACATTAAATGATTAAAATCATAAGAACATAAACAAATCTAAATTATCAAGCATAAATTAACCAAAGACATGAATAATAAATAAAAACTCAAGATATAAAACTTCATTCAATTTAACACTTAATAAAGACAAAGCTAATAACATAAAAACCAAAGGTTAATAAATAAGAAAACATTAAACTCAAGAGCTAGATGACTAAGCATTCGGATTAAGAAGAAAAGCAATTAAGAAAAAAAACCAATGAACTAAGACAAAGCGTTTGGACAATAAAGCAAAGCATAGGAAAAAGACAAGGAAACTAAAGCTAACAAACAAAAAGGTAAAGGGGGTATGAACAGTGCAATAATTCAAAATAAATCCAAAAAAGGATATTGCTGCATCCAGAAAAGCAAGCTCCACTAAGGTTAGCTAATGGAGAGCTCCAAGCCATCCCACCTAGGAAACTTTTAAGCCATCCTTAGCTCCAAGAAAGCTCCAAGGAGTTGTCCATATGATGAAGCCGACTTTCTCTCTTAATTTTTGCTACTGTTGAATTCTTTGGTGAGTGGAGAGCAACTCTTCTTTTTATTCTTGTTGTTTTTGCTATTACTGCCATCCCTCCTTAATGGAAATCTTGCTTTTTGCTTTTATTTCCACACACTGGGGTTGCGTGTTTTTCCACCTTAAGCTTGTCAAAACACTACACTCCTCCCTTGCTTTGGTCCACCATTCAAAATGTCGGCATCTCATTTGAAGAAAGCTCCTCCTCCTGTCAAGTTTTTGTTTTAGCTCCACATGCTAGCATTTTTGCAAAGCTTTTGTGGCTCTCCTTTTAACGATATTATTTTTCCTTCCAAGATTTGAAAAGCTTTTGTGGCTTTCCCTTTAGCGATGTTATTTTTGCTTTGAAGCTTTAAAATTCTTTTGCCCTTAATTACCTTGGGATGCTTGTTTTTATAATGTTTGAAAGCTTTCTTTAAATAAACTTTTCACAAGCTTTTGATACTCCTTTTCTTAAGCATTTCACCTTGCCTTTTTTTCTTTTTTTTTTATATTTGAAGTAATTTTCAAATTTTACTTCATAATTCATCCAATTGGGGTAACCTGTTTATTAAGTAAAATATAACACAAATTAAGTATTTTTGAACAAATAATAGGAATGAAATTACATGAATTTGTAAATAAAAATATAATAAA
>JAOXYD010109642.1:0-11504 GCA_028565735.1 Pinacopodium congolense
TGCATGTAAACGCAAAAGGAACACAAATTAAGCATTTAAATAACAAAATAAGGATGAAATGGCATTGTAACATATATAGAAATACTAGAAAATTCATCCCTATCATTCACTTCATTCTTAATTATTTAATTGTTGATTTGTTTTAGTTTAGTTTATTTTCAATTACATTAATTTTATTGTTTACATTAAATTCCTATGTTTTTGTCATTGATTTATCTTAAGTCCACTTCATTTTAAGTTATTTAATTATTGCTTTGTTTTAGTTTAGTTTACTTTCAATTACATTGATTTTAGTGTTTACCTTACACAAAGTGCTACTCAAGTTGGTCGGTGATAAATCCTAATACTTGTGGGAACGATATTAATTATACTATAGCGATACGATCTGTATACTCATAGTAAATTAACAACACTAGAAATAGAGTGTATAACAACATGTGTTCAACAACATTGTTATGAAAAAACTTAACCTCATTTAAGTCTTTATGAAAGAAAAAATTAGTGATTTGGAAGTAATGAAATGACAACCGTGACCCTGTTTTTCACCTAACTTTGCAAAAACTTTAATAGCTACGGCTGAGACTGCATAAACATTTATTTTGTGTTCTTTCAGCTACTACAATTAGAGAACTAGATCAAACACTAATCTTAGTTAAGGTTTTCTTTCAATTTCTTTTCTAGATTTCATTATTTTGTAATTAGGATTTGTGAGAGGATTCAAGGGCGAAAACATTTATAAATATTCAAGGAGTGACCATCTCTTTATTGTTTTTTTTCGTATTTTTCATTTTTATACTTATATTGACTCCATATTGACATTTCGTTCAATTAATAAGCTCTTTATGTCTTTCTCTTGTTTTTCATTGATGAATATGTGTGAGTAAACTGTTTTAGCTAAGGTTAGAAGTTTGAATGGGTTAAGAACAAATTGGGTGGTTGATTTTTAGCTTGATTGAATACTTATTTTACCTGAATTAACTTAATCACCTATGTTAGAGCATTAGATAATTGAACTTCCATTACCATTGGGTTTTAGTTATTGGAAAATTAATTAGGTAGTATAATTAAACTTAAAAGTGGACTAAATATTAAAGTCTTGTTTGAGCATTCCTATATTTAACGGACTTACATTTAGGCTTCTTGTTATTCATGCCTTTTATTTCAAGTTACTTATGGATTTAGTAGGTAATATGAGTTTAAAAGAGAAAATTATGTTTCTACGACCATTAAGGATATCTTGATTGAGTAAAGTAGGTCTTAACTCCTTACACCACATATAAGTAGAAGTGATTAACCCATTAAATTTTAAAACCTTAGCTAGTTTACTTTATTCGAAGAGTCTTAGTAATTAGATAACGATAGTTACATTTTTAGCAACTAATTAATTGTTTATTTTTAAATTGTCATCAACCAAATCTTGAATCATTTGAATAATTAACATTTTTTTTACTTAGTGTTTGTAATTTGGTCTTTAGAGAATACAACACTCGATTTACTTATCTTTTTACACTATTTGTTGATCAGGTGCACTTACCTTTTGTTTGTTTTAGGATTAGATTTATTTTGTTAAGTATAGACCACAACACAACCTTCTCTTCTTGATCCTCGTTTAAATGAATTTCATATGTGAGGAATGATCCAATCAAATCTTTAAGGGGAAAGGTATCCAAGTCTTTAACATTTTGAATGATTGTTGCATCTCATCTCATTAGAAAGGGCCCAAGTAGTTTTTATAGTCTTACAAAGACAATTTAACGTATTAATAATATATAGAACCCAACTAGGAAAATTTGAAGAGGGCTCATTTTTTCTTGAGTAAAAATTTTCATATTGGTTCCCTAAAGCTTATTTCACATATTAACACTTTATGAATTCATTTATACTAATAAAAAGCAACATGCATCATTTTGTTGTTTGATGGAATAATTTTTCTATTATCAGTTCACTCTTTTTCTGTAGAAATCTTAGTTAGCACCTTATCTTTCTCTAGTTCTTTGTTATTCCATAAAAACCATTACCAATTATTTCTTATAAGTATAGCACCCTCTTTTATAAAGAAGAGTCATAGGGACGTGAAATATAGTATTTACACCTATTTTGATGTATCATTGATGAATTTATTTGTATAATTGTTTATTTTTTAGGTTCATGAAAAAAAATAGAAGATTTGTGCTAAAAGGATCAAGTGTGGAGCATTTTTTAGAAGAAAACTATGTTTCAATATCAACGTCATTATTTTCTTATCAAAACAATTGTTACAGTTTTCTAAAGGTATGAATGTGACCTTATCATAATATTCTTAATATTAGACCCTACCACCATTAAAGATCATATTTTAGAATATCATATTAATAAGAGCATATAGTTACAGCATTGATCCCTGGTACCAAAAGCCATTAAAGTATCTAAAAGCATAGTTTATGAAGGAATTAAGCGAATTTTTGGACAATTAATGCCATGAATGACTTCTAACCAAATTAAGATGTATATAAATCATCTTCAAAAATCTAGTAACAACACCATTGATCCTTGATACCAAAAGCCATTAAAGTCTTTAGATGCATAGTTTATGAAGGAATTAAGGGCCTTTTTGGATAATTCATTCCATGAATGACTTTTAACTTGATTAAGATGTATATAAATCATCTTTGGAAACATAGCCACAAATGTTAAGCAGTTCTTAGTCAATTTTAATTAGTATTTGTCATTGTTTTCTCTTGAGTTCTACTTTTTCATTATTTTTAGCTTTTAATTATGTGTATTGGAGATTTAAGACACTTTTAAGGATTCAATGAGTTAAAAGAATGTGATTCTAAGCTATAAATCGATTAGAGACAAAGTTAGAGATTTCTAGTCATTATTTTATGTACTTTAACTCTATTTTAAATTTAATCAATCGACATGTTCTTTATGTTTCAAATTTATTTATTTGATTAATATGTGAAATTAATATGTTAATTGCTAAGGATAGGTTAGTATATGTTTTAATTAAGTAATTCTGTCTTAATTAAATCCCAATTTTTGTTTATTTAAGTGCCTAATTATCTAAAAAGGTTGGTTAATTAGTGTAGATTTATAGATAACAAAAGATTCGAGAAATATATTTAAGGTATTGAAAAAAATTTGTAAATCATAATTTATGTTGGAAAATGACCAAACTTTGGTAAATTGTGAGGATTTTAATTTTGAAATAGAAAATTTTAGAATTAAACTTCTTAATCTTTAAGCTTATCAACTATGTTCTTCGTATGACTAAACCGTGAAATAGGATTGATAGAGATAACGTATTGCCTTAACTATAATTGTATCTTAATTTACTGAAGATATCATAGATCTGGCATTTCAACCAATATTTACTTAATTAGTTCACTAAACACTAAAAACCTTAACTATACATTTAGATTTGGTAACTTTAACTATACATTTAGATTTGGTAATTCTTATAAGTCATATTTATTTATTTTCAGTAATTAAAAGTGATTTTATTAAATGATCTTGCATTGAAACACCATTATAGTTGTTATTTGTGTTATTTAATGCAAATTTAAATGTGTTGGTTTTTGATATTGATAACGGCTAATCTTTGCCACTAAAGAGATTGTTTATAGCTTGCTCTTCACTTATAATAAATAATCTTTTAGTTATTTGTGATTATTTATTAATTTTGGAATTGATTTGTGTCTTTAATGATATTGAATGAGCATTATGGAATGCATTGAACTTTGATATTACATAAGTTGCGTTGTGAACCCCTTTCTTACATCGATTTTAGTCAAGGAATTGTTGATTTGTTTGAGCTTGATTTGAGCTTGAGAGATTAAATTTTGGGGGCTATTTTAGAGAGTTAACATTGTTGATCTTTGGTTAGATTAAAGGGTTACTCTTTGCATATTTAAAGTAAGATTTTTAAGTGTTCATCTTGACCCATTTAAAGTAATATTACATGTGGGTTACTCTTGAACCTTGAAGTAAGACTAGTGGAAGGTTGCTATTCATATCCTTAGTGAAAGAAGATTATTGAAAAAATTATTCTTTACATTAAGAAGAAGATAGTACTTGACATTGGCTATAGAAAAAATTTTCATCAAAATATTTTAAGGACTTAATGTAAGAAAAAGTGAATATTTTAAACAGTATAAGTATTTACAGATTCTTCTTTCTCTTTCATCTTTAAATTTGTGTATATCCTTATTGATTTATATTTGATTGAATATGATTATTTTTGCATAAACATTGATATTCCATATTGGTTTAATTTTGGTTTGGAAATTGCATATAATCAACATTAGTTTAAGTGGCTTAAATTATTTAGTTTAGAAGAAAATTTTAATAAGGGTTATAAATAGCTTCACCTAGCTAACTATTTAAAAGAAACGCTTATCGGGAGCGAACTTAACCCTCATTTAGGATTCTTTAATTTATTACTTACTTTTCTTTTAATTAGGGTCCATTTATTAATTTTTTTTAGGTTTTAGTCCTTATGATCTAGCATTTATAAGTAATTTAGATGTACAATCCCATTATTTTTTATGGCCCATAAGTTAGGGGCACATTAGAGCATTTTTTGGGCGTGAAATTTATAAGGAAAAATGCTAGACAAACCACCAATGATTCTTTTTAATGTGGTCATTGTATTCTTTTCCAACCTTCATCAATCCATGACTTTGGCACATAAATGGTGTATATTAATGAAGTTGCTTTAGTCACTATAACCTATCATTAAATCCCTTGTTTTGTAGAAAAACAGTGTCCTTTTGAATCAAACCTGATAAAACACATTTTCTTCTTCTTCTTACTTGAATTGCTATTATACTACACTCCCATTGATGTTCACCCTCATTTCCACATGTTTTTCACTTAAATCACCATCTTTTTTTGTTATTTCTCCCCCATTTCACTCGACACTCCCATTTAACCTAAGCTTTCACCATTTTTCTTCAATTTTAGCCATCACTGCCATTTGCCACCACTGATCTTTTTCTGCTATCCCTTTTTCTTGTTTGTTAATTGCCTATTATTAATCTTTTAGTCATAAAATTTATACCGTTGTATTCCTTTTTGAAAATCTAAACTTTGGCACCAATATTAAGACAGAACTCTGTTACTGACAAAAAGATGATATTTTGGTAACGAAGAGATAATTCTAGTAAAGGTGACAAGAGATTTCAACACATTTTTGGCATATTCTTACATACCTCAGTCCATTGTTTTAATAGTTTCCAATCAGATTTCACTAAGATCATTCATAGCATCATCATCGAGGAGAGGCTCATATTTAATGAGGCCCTATTCACAAAGAGATAGAACTAAGAGTGTTTTGAGGTCTATATAAAAAATGTCATCATTATTGAGCGCCCTATAGCCCCACTAGTGGACTTCATGTTTGACATTACGACTATTATATAATAATTTGGTTAAAAGCTCGTTTTCAGATTTGCTCGAGCCCTATTATTCGATTTTAGTTTGCAAATTTTACTTAAACATAAATCAAACAGAGGAAGGGGATATTGTTAAGATTCAATCCATTGTACAAGTTATTCCTATCTTTATTATTCACTCTTCATTATCTATGTTATTAGGAGTACCCAATGAGGGTAATGTGTATAACCATCAAAATGACAAGATTTATAGTGATTTAGTGACATTAAATCTAAACTTTTCTATTATCATTACTCGTACAACCTTAGGACTTAGTAGGCTTAAAAATTGATAAGAATGTGTTTTATTATGTTTTGGTATGTGATTTCATCCCTATTTTTAAGATAAAATTGTTCAATTTTCATCATCTACACATCTAAAAATAGCAACTTCCACCATTCTTTTTGTTTCATCTAGTTCTTAGATTTTTTGTTAGTTGTTATTTTTTTTTATTGAAGATAGCTCTTTCCTTTTTATTCTAGATAATTTAAAATTGAGTTTTATTTAATTTTTTACTTTTTTAGCTTCTATTCATGTTGATTTACATTAGGTTATATATTTTGGTGGCAATTTCATTAAATATTGGTGTAAAACTTGATGATTCGCTAACGTAAGCACTAACTTGTTTTACTATAATCCTATAAGTGCATGGTTGTAGACTTGAAGTAAAAATGGATATCATCCCACAAAGATTAGGTGTGGCCATCACTCAATTAAACTTAAACTTTGTCTAATGTCAAATTTCAAACAATACATACTGCAAAATAAACTAAAACAAAATAACTTAACAATGAATAATTAAAAGAGTAATATGCAGAAATTTTTGAATTGAATATTAAATATTAGGAATCACTTTTATCCCTAATTTGTTTCCTTCCTACCTTTTTGATTTAATTGTGTTTAACCTAAGATATCCTAATGTTTTAGTCGGCTTCTCCCAAGGTGTATCTAAGTTTCCGTAGCTAAGCTAGATAGGACTAGTCTTGCAATCTCTCAATCAACAAATGTTGTCTTAAAAATCTGGCTAATTATGAAGTAATCTTACAAGAAATAAATTAATCAATCAACATCTCTCTTTATTCATTTAAATAACATGATAATTTCATTTCTATTGGGTGCCAACCCTTATTGCACAACCCAACACAAATTACCCAGCTCAATCTCTCAATCTACTGCTAGGTTTAAGCACAATAATTATCATAAATATTCATTCATTAAATCAATAGAATGAGTTCAAAAAAATGTTAAAAAAAGCAATCCGTACAATATAATTTAACCACTCATGATGTTCAACAATATCTTAACTAATATAATATATACATAAATAGATAATGAAAGAGAAGAAGAAATTAAAACTAGTTGAAGCTGCCACTCCTCTCTTCTTTCTCTTATACTAGAATTTCTATAAATGAGGTGTTCTTGCATAAAAGGTTGATGGTAATCTCGATTCCTTCCCTTGGAATGCCTCCAAACTTGTTTATAACTTATTAGGGAAAGTTCCCAAGGATTAGAATGACATTTCCCAAGGTTTTATGCCCTTATATATGTGAAGACACCTCAAAATAATCCACAAAACTTATCCATTGTGGCTTTCTATCAAGGATCCCCCTTATTATGGGAATTTGTGTTTCATTTCTTCATTCTTGATCTCTTCTCTTGGTCCCTAGTTCAATCCCAAAAGCAAATATACTGAGTACCCACATCACAAGGATAAAATCATGCCCAAAATCATTACTAAACACTTTTAAAACATAAACTAAAATAATAATCACTGAAACAACAACAAACTAAGTACTAGACATATCAATTCTATCATAAACATGCAAAATCAAATACCAAAAATTTAGTAAAACCTATCCTAAAGGATAAATATAAAAAAATTTAGTTTTTCATTTAATATCCTACTGAACTTTAATCATATTTTCATTTTGTTTATGCTTGGTTTATATTTCTTTAATTAAATTTAATGTATGGCTAATTTCCCTTAGGTAAGAAGGTATTAAAGGGATGAAGGTATTTTAATTATGAGAATATGATTGTTTTATAATTAATATTGTGTTTCTATGCTTAGATTAAATTGAAGTCGTGAATTAAGGTTAAGAATTAGGGATTATTTATAACTTCGTTCAACCTATTGATAGTTTCCAATTTGAATGCTTAGTTTTAGCTTTTGATACAGAATCATCTTTAGAAAATTTCGTAAGTCGTGATAGGTTAGTTAGTATTTTGAGTAAAACTTAATTAATTAATATAAGGTTTTAATTCTGTAAGTTACACAATCAAAACTTATACAATTATGGCTTAGGGATGATATGCTTAGGATTTAATGGTATTACCCAATTAAATTTGAAAAGCCTATTTTGGTTAATGCGCAGTTAGGGGTATTTCCAAAGCTTGATGGATTTACGTAATCTAATACGACCTTAGGATATAAGAGCTTATTTGTTTTTGTAGGCTAACATTTTAGATAAAAACATAATTACTTTAGTTTCAATGATTAGCTGTCTTGCCTAGAATCTTGAAAATATCTTCTACCCACGTTGTTAGTATTGTTATTTCCTATATTCTTTATCTACGTTTTTTCCTTTTATCATATTTCTATTCTTTTAAATTTTAAGGGCTATTAATTTTCTTTTCACAACATTAAAAATAACATTTATATCCTAACTCCCTATGGATTGACCCTAACTTGCCTTGCTAGATAGTAAAAGATTTTATTAGGGTCATTATTTGGTAGTTTATAATGAACTATAAAATTTTTGGCATGATTATTAGGCAATTAGCGTAGTATTTTGTTGTTTCTACTAACTTTGGTCACTTTACTCTTTTTTTACATGTCCTATAGTCCTTCAAGATATTCTAAATTACAAAGATTTCTGTGGAGAATAAAGGCTTACTTATTTCTCGTTTTGACCCTTATTAACTTCCTCCTATTATAAGTTATAGAAGGAGACAACATTTTGAGCTAGGTAGACAAATTCATATTTCTAAGAGCAAGAGTTCATCATCATTGGAAGTAAAAGTCAAAGAAAATTCTGAAAAGTCGATACAAGAAGTGGAAGAGGAAATGGAGCCAGATTGTCTCACTTTAAATGAGCTTGAATGTCGTTTTTTAACCCTAACTTGCATTACATAAATTATCCTAATGATGAACCTAAAGTTAAGATTAAAATCAGACTAATCCTTACTTTACTCCCTTTTATAGGTTTTCGAGGCACCAGCTCATTAGGTTCAAGCTACATTATGGATTCAAACATGTTTATCAAAGAATTTTATATTACATGTTCATACATGTAGCCAACAGGAGTCACTGTAGATGAATTCAAGCTGATGGCATTTCCTTTTGCCTTTGCTAATGTAGCCAAGGAGTGTCTTTATAACATACCAACTAGATTATTCACAATGTGGGAGTAGATGCAACAAACGTTCTTAGAGAAGTACTTTCCTATATTAAGCATAACTAACATCTAGAAGGAGATCTGTGGTATTAGGCAAGAAATAAGAGTGTCTTTGCACAATTACTGAGAGCATTTTTACAAACTCTGCAATAGTTGGCCAAACCATCAGATAAATGAGAAACTCTTTAATTTTTTTATGAAGGTTTGATGCCTTTGCATAGGAACATGAGTTATGTTACGAGTGTGGGGTAGAACATTTGAGAAGGACATTAAAGATGATGCTTGTACCATCATATTAAGGAGTAGTAAAGAGATAAAAGGATCTACGAAGAAGAAGATGATGCAAGCAGAGGATAAGGAAATTGTGCCAGATAAGGAGGAGGAGAACAATCCTCCTAAGGTAAATAGTTCCCATTTATTTTATTCTAACCAAGTGTCTATGCCTTTTCATAGTAGGTTAGCTAAGAATATACAACAGGAGAAACGAAGGGAGAAATTAGAGATGCTTTGCAAGGTACAGGTCAACATACTTCTCCTCAAGGAAAAAAAAACTAGTATTGAGGTATGTAACATTTTTAAAGGAGCTATGCACAAGCAAAAGGAAGTTGAAGTGAGATGAGTAGGTTAGTATGGGGGAGAACATCTTAGCTATTTTACAAAGAATGATACCCCCCAAATGTAAAGATCTAAGTATTTTTATCATTCCTTGCAAGATTGGTAACACGAGATATAAGCATTGCATGTTAGATCTAGAAGCTTAAATAAATGTTATGTCTCTTTTGATATTTAAAGCTCTTAGCCTTGGTCCTCTAAAATACACCCGTACAATCATTCAAACAGTTCATAGGTCTAACATTTACCCTGAGGGGGTTGCAAAGGATGTTTTGATACAAGTGACCAGCCTTGTTTTCCCTATATATATATATTGAGGAATACATGATGATGAGTCTTTTAGTCCATCAATGATCCTTTTAGGAAGATCATTTTTGAACACATGTCAGACCAAGATAGATGTCTATAGCAGGGTGTTAGCCACATGGTTTAATGGTGAGGTTATCAGATTCAACATCTTTAATGGTATGCGATATCCTTCATATTGTAGGTCAGTTCTTAGGTTAGACATTTTTGACTCATTGGTAGAGTAATTGTCTTTTCTTTCCTCAAGTGATCTTCTAGAGGCAACTTTAGCAATTCCGATCGAGAAAGCAACATATGATCACATAAAGACTAAGTTTGATGATGCAAGATGTCATCATGGCTTTAGAGACACTTCCTCAACACTCTGGCAAGTATCTTACTTCATTTTTGGATGTGCCTCTTTGTCTTAAAATATTTGTTTATTTTGATCTTGTCACTTTAAAGTACCTACTTTCGAAGAACAAGGCAAAGACCATAATTTTTGTGTTGGTTAGGTGACTTTACAAATGACAGCTGTTTCAAAATGATTTAATTTAAAACCAACAGACTTTTAAGGCAACTGCACCTATCGCAAAAGTAATAAAGTGGAGTATTATTTCAGACTCTGAGTGTCAAACCCACGAGGAAGTAGTTACTTAATTACCAGGTTGATTGGATTACAATTATTTAGGTAAAATTTAGCGAAATTGATTGAAAATTGGAAAAGGCTATTGATTAATTATTTCAGACTCCGAGTGTCAAACCCACGCAAGGAGTAATTTTTGTTGCTTATTGATTTTTCAAACAATTTAAGATGATTTCTCATGATTAAACTATCTTTAATCTTAATCTTAGTGGCCATCTTAAAATTAGTATTTTTAGATCTTTAATAAGCAAAATACAGACATATAAACATGCATATAAGCCCTTCTAAAACATCAAAACATCAATCCATAGCAACAAATATGATTAGCCACACATTTAAATCAAAACATGCAAGTTAGGAGTTACAAAACGTGTTTAGAATCCCTTTGGACAAGTCTTGAACTCCTTAGCTTCTTTTGGACACCACCACAGCTCTAAATCCACAAGATCTAGCAATAAATCAAAGCATATACAAAGAAATACACATAAGAACTTAGTCTTTGATTTAGTCAGAAAAATAGGAGAATATAATGAACAATATGAGTTAGAAAACCCCCTAAGATGATTTAGAAACTCAAATCTGTGTCTTAGCTGTAATGTCCAACATCCAGAATTCCAAAATACAATCAGAAACTCGAAGAAAAAGAAGAGAGAATCTATAGCTTCTCTCATTACTATGATTTGAAATCTCTTGATTCTCTGCGTGTTATCTGTTGTTTTTGGTTGTATGCAGACTCTAGAAGACTCCTCTCACATGCCATGAGACAAGGGAATTAATTAAGATCGTGCCAATGTTGAAATCTGTAAGATATGGAGCTGAAATTATTGACTTGGACTTCAACGGCACCATTCCTCCCTACAACGGCACCATCACAGGGTGCCGTTATAAGTCGAAACCTGGACAGTTCAATGACCCCTTGATCATCAGACAATGACACCCTCTGCTGGTGCCGTTAATACATATGCCTTAATAGATAGAATAGATAGACAATGACACCCTCTTGATGTTTTTGATCCAATCTGCATCATTAAGCTCCATTATGCAAATCAAACATAATAAGGTATCAATTAAACAATTAAACACTGAATTAGGGGTCATAATTCAACAAATTAACCATGAAAATCATATCAATTTGACCTCTATCA
>JAOXYD010109663.1:0-25219 GCA_028565735.1 Pinacopodium congolense
TATAACGTATAATTTAATTCTTTCATTATTCAATGTTCTAATAAAAATAAAATATAGATTTAGTGTTTATTCTTACTCATATAGTTCTTACGTATCTTATTTGTTCGATTATGTTAGATTTTTTAAATAAAAATTGACGGAATGACTGAATTGGTATCAAACGCAAAATTATAGGATTTAAATAGAAAATTTTGAATTTATAGGAATAAATTAGAAAACTAGTAAACATTAAGGACTGAAATTAAGATTGTCTAATTTTGTGAGTTGATTATGTAGTTTTTATGTATCTTTCACGTCAGATTTTTGTTAATAAAAATTGATGGAAGGACTAGATTGATGTCAAACGTAAAGGTGTAAGACTTAAATTAAAAAATTTAAAGTTATAAGATTAAATTAAAAAATTAATTAAAAATAAATGATTAAGAATATGACTGTCCATATCCATAACATGAACAAGTGAATGGTAGTTAGACCTTACATCCATCATTGCAAATATAAGGAGTTGGTTGAAAGCTTTGTTTCAAGAAAGAGCTTCTTTAAAAAATGTATGGGTTGAAAGGTTTTTTTTTTCATTTTTTTTCTTTAATGATCAATATTTAGATTAATTTACATTTATAATTCACAATTAATTTTTACTGTGATAGGATTATAAATTATTCAAAATTTCCTTTTATAATGTGTCTATTTCTATTACAAATTATATGTTCAAATGTTCTATTTATAATGTATATACTATTTTATTGCCATTATCATATAAATATTGTTATGTTATTTGTTCAAATTCTCCATTGTTAACACATGTTTTACTATATTATTATTGGTTTAGTTTATCAACTCATGGACTATGATACCAAATTGAAATATTAGGCATAAAATATAAAAGAATTTAGCTAACAAGACCTACATGAACATCTCTTAGTGACTGGCCTAATGTTGGCCTTTTTCCAATTATTAATGTAAGCCTCCTAGACTTTGTAGCAATGTTATATCATGAAAAGTCTTTGTTTAAAAGTGAATGGCATTGACTCATTCCAACTTTACAAGGAGAAAGACCAAAGATATCATAATCTAACAAAGATATTGTTAGTAGTCTTTGTTAATTGCAATGGAGTCTTTCTTTAACAGAAATCTTCTAGCCTAAAAGTCATTTCCCTATCATTCCACATAAAAAGCAACATCAAACATCATAAATATTTCACACGTGAGGGATTGTCTTTTTTTAAATTGTAAACCGAGCCTCTTCTTCGTAGTTGGGATTCATGAGAGCTTGTAAACACTGAATTACTGTTCAATCAAATTGAAATATATTTCTCAAACAACTTAGAGTAGCAACGAGTCTTTTGGAAATTAAAAGATAATTTAATTTGATATTAGATATTAAGATAGTTTAATTGGATATTAAATGTTAAATCGTCTCATAGCCTTCACTGAACCTGAATTTCTTACAGCGAAATTGGACATCAATATTAATATTACTACATTACTAATAATAAGTTTTGGATCATAATAAAAAGCCAATTCAAAGCTGTTTCTCATATGACTTAAGAACTATTACAAAGAGTACTTGAAAATTACAAACTAAACTTCAATAAAAAATGCATTCTCGTTGTGTATAAACAACATGCTATATCGGATTTGAATTGTCCATAATCAAAGAAGAAAAGAAAAGAGAAATTAGACTGGGTAATCAGGAAGAATGATAGGAAAGGGTTGAATACACACTTTGAAGAACAAGGAGGACCAACAAGAAGAGGGCAACTAAAAATGATATTAATGCCCAGGGACCGTTAAAGTAGTCATGTCTGAGTTTTGCCTTCCACACATTCCATTCTTTACTGCAGTGCTTATTCACCTTTAAATATATTTTTTAGTAGAATGGCCTTTCATGGTAGAGCCTGAAATTTTCAAGAAGTCTATTTAACATTCTTGATAATCCCACTGTGACAAAGTAATTCCACATCCTTGTTAGAGTTTATGAGGCAATCCATGTACTTAGTATAGTCAATGGCATGGTGGATAGTGTCTTTCCATAATTGCTCATAAGCTATTAGGTTTCTTAATAAAGACTCTGTTCTATCATCAATTGTAAACTTTGGAATTTTCAATACCCCATTCTCAAACTTTATATTGAATATACTACATCCCTTTGCCATTTTAAGCTTGATTCCTACTTCTTTCAGCTCTGTGGCACATCATATGTGAGTTTCCTTATCATCTTCTTTACTTGCTTTTTTTCTACATATTAAGCCGCAATCGTTGGGTTCATGAGACAATCCAAAAGACATCACCAACTACTCAGATGGTCCTTCCTTAGTTTTAAAAGTTGTCTTCCCCTCATCACTTGGGCTAATACAAATATGATGATCCTCGTTCTTTAAGTCTATCTTTGAAAATACCTTGTCACCGTATAAATGATTCATCATATTGTCTAACCTCAGAAAAGGGAATTTATACCCCATTGTGATTTGATTGATAGCTCTACTATTAATGCACATTTGCCAACTACCACTCTTCTTTGGTGTCAACAACACCAGAATTGTTCAAGGATTCATACTCTCTTATATAAGCTCCTTCCACAACAACTCCTCTACCTTCTCTTTCAAGATCTTGCTTTCCGTCATATTCATTTGGTAATGAGGCACATTTGATAGGCTAGCTCCAAGTATGATAAATATGTGATGTTAAATGTCTCACATAGGTGGTAGCCCATCGGTAATCCCCTCTAGCATCGACTCTTAGAACTTTTATAGTAGAGGTCGCTTTAGCTTCAGATACTCCTTCACTTGTAACCCAGCCTCACTCATCAATACCTGTTTGACTACTAGAGCATGTATTTGCTATGTTTCTTTGATCTCCACCTTGAATTTCTTTGTAATGGATAGAAATACATTGCTCTTGAATTTTGGTGCTTTAGACTTTAATGGTGCAAGCATGTACTTCACTTCATCCTACTCTAACTGCTATTGATTACTCCTTCTCGAATGCTCAGCATCTACATCATACCACCATGATCTCTTGAACAATAAGTGGCAAACGTCCAAGTCAACAATGTCACAATACATCTCATCTTTGTACTTGTTATGGAGAATGAAACTTTGTACCTCTCCATCGCCTTTATCTTATCTACCGCAATTTTGATCTATCACAACGTATAAGGATTAGGATGTTTCTCCATAAGTAATACCAACATGTTCAGTACCTCCTTTCCAATTATGTTTTCATAACTCCCACTATTAATGATTACTCTGAACATCTTATCATTAATGGTGCACCTCATACGAATTTTTTTTTTCTTTTTAAGTTTAATCCTCTCATTTATGTGTCAACATCAACTTCCTAATCATGTACGCCAAACCCTCATCAACCTCATACTCATCATTTTTATCATCATCTACCTTAAAAACAGTCCCCCTAATCTTTCTTTCCCTTCTCTATAAAGTTTACTATTTTTCTCAAGGGACATTCGTTAGACTTATGCCCAGGTTGATTGCATCTAAAGCATTTACCCATAATAGGCTTAGCATGTGGATTCTTAGGCCTCTTTACCTCTTTATCTCAAGCTTCCACCATAGGCCCCTTTCCAACAGTTTTGTCCTCCATAACTCGAATCTCATAGCTGTTGCTACGTGAAACATACTTTTGTGTGGGTTTAAACCTTGTAATAGGTCCCAGAACTCTATAGCTCTCCATGCCCCTCTTATTGCATTCCTGTTGCATCATATTCACTTTTAGGACCATTGTTTTTGTCTCTGAAAGTGTGTATATAACTTACAACCTCATACTATTTCTAAGCACTATTCTCAACCCTTCTAAGTATCAAACGACTTATTACCTTTTGGACTCAAGAAGATTATTTCACTCCAACAATCTCATGAATTATGTTGTATGCTTATGTATAGTTTTATTGTCTTATTGATACTGTTGATGATGTTGGAACTAAATTTGCTCATAATCTGACTATAAGAACTCTTATTTCAATAGAAATTTCATCCTATATAGTACACATACAAGACCCTTTCCTTCACACTGCCTTCTTGATTAGATTCGCTCCCACAACACAAAAGCTCCTCCTTTCAGTCGACATACCACAATTCTAAATTTTTCCTTAGGTGTAATCCCCAAATAATCAAAGAATTTGTCAATTTTTGCAAGCCAATACAAGAAATCTTTAATTCCCAAACCCCCCGTTAAAGTAGGGAATATCTACTTCAGCTTATAGTCCTCCACGTCTCTATATTCAAATCCACTATAAGAAACTTTACTCCAAAATCTACTTCGTTCATAATAGTCCTCTTCCTCTAAATCCTCCTCATAGATTAATTGTCTCCTTATAGACATAAGTCTACCCATAGGTTAACCATGATCCATCTACACCTCTAGCCTTCTATGATCATTCTATGTCTTGTAACTGTCAATTCCTAGAGTATCAAGTCTCCCTACAATATCTTCAAATCATTGCCCTAAATGCCATAATCTGCATTCAATTTATTGCTCTAAACATTGCAATCGTTGCAACGCTTCATCTTCTTGAAAGGAGCCATGGCCTCTTGAACTCCATCACATGGATTGTCACTATCGCCTCCAGTTATCATCCTGACTATGATAGCACCTGATTTAGCATATAATGTGGGAATCCCCAAAGGTTTTGAGAAAACACTTTAAAGAAATTGAAGAAACTCAATTCAATTCTCAAAATCAATGTTCAAACTGACAAAAGATGTTCCAAGGTGGCTATAAAGGATAATATAAAACCCTAAAACATAAAACTAGAGTTAAAACTAACTTTTACAATTAAATTAATGAAATCAAAATTTTCAGAATAGATCAACAACAATCCACATCGGGGATTAACAACACCATCGATAATTGTCATTGATATCTTGGCGTATTACTTGCCTTTAATTGGAATTTTTTAGGGAATTGAACTGCGCTATTAATAGGGGTCATTTAAATCCCTTAATCAGTCTTACAAATGTGGCTTAAACTATGAAATTGGTCTAAAAGAACACACGGTTTACTTCACAGATGTAGCTTAACCTATGGCAATTTTGGCCCTTAATATCGATTTTGTTCGGTCATCAATTCCACTATTGATAAGGGCTATTAATCTTCACAAATCTATTTTTCCAAATTCATGTCATGTCTGTTTTATTCCTGCTTTAATTTTTTGTTTCTAAAAATTAGTGCCAAATAGTGAAACTCATCCCACAGTCACTTGAGCTTGGTAAGTGCTTAGCAACAGACAGATCCCCTTGAGAGATTAAGCATATTTCCCTCTTTATCTTATAAAGGAGAGGACCAATACACTCTTCATATTGTCGTTCTAATTCTTTCCAAATCATAAGCCGGCATTGTATATAATAATGCATCAACAATATCCTTTAAAGTAGAGTGTAAAAGCCATAAGGTTACCATATAATCTACTATGCACCAGCTATCGTACTATGTAAAGTTGCTTTAAGCTTCTGACATTAACCTATTATATAAACCATAATTTCACCTTTGCTTCCAACGTTGTCTTCATAGTTCTACCCCAAGTCAAGTAGTTTTTCCCATTCAATGGAGTTGAAACCAAGATCATCCCTAGATGATCCAAGCTTTGTAGATTCAATAGATTCTCATCATCATGGAATTGACAATCAAACGCATTATGCGAACTCTCTTTATGAATACTCGTCATCATGCTCGATTATTGAGGATTGGAACATAATAACACCATATAAGCAAAGGTTAGAAGGTTGGATCGAGAAATGTATCTGATACCATGATCAAATCCTTAAAACACCGAAGAAGTGTATAGTAGAGAGAAAAGGGAGAGGTTTATTCTCTTAACTATCTTAATAATACATCTGATGTCCGTCAATCATAATAATGCTAAAGACCAAAAGTAAACAAGACAAGAGTTAAACTAGTCAACAAGTCAACAAGAGAAAATAAATAATCAACAGCTAATAACTGAACTGTTATAACTAATATTTTAAAAACTAGATCAGATATCAAATACATAAAGAGAGAGATTTAAGGTTTCTTCATTCTTTGGGTGTTTAGGCCAAAATTCATTTCTTCTTCTCTCTATTTTCCCACATTGGCACTCTTCGCTTTGCAAAGGTAAGAATTTTTTTGACATTCTCTCCTATATATACATAAAGGTTGCTTGTTTATTTCCCTTCCCTTTCTTTTTTCTTGTTTTGTTAAAGATTTATATGAATGTGAGCTAGATGAGTATCGTGTTTGGGAGATTTTAGCTACATGGTGGCTATGAATTGCTAGTTTCTAAGGGCTTTTGAGATTTACCTTTAATCTTTTGCTGGCATATGTTGTCAACGGTCAGAGAGCAAAGCTGAGAGAGCAACTAGCAACGGCTAGAGAGTAGAAGTGAGAAAGCAATGACCAGAGAGTATAGTGAAAAAGTAGGAGCACGCAAAGCGGAGCAACGACGATGGAGAAACGTAGAAGAAAACGAAGCTTAAAACCAAAGGCCTTTTGGGATTTTGTTCATGGTTGGCCTAGTTGATTACAACCAGTTAAACTAAAACTGACCGGTTGTTTTAAGTAAAGGTTTTAATATAAAACTAAATCGGTAAGTTAACTAATTTCAGATTAATTAAATCGAGCCAGTCGGTCTAGTACAATTTGTAAGTCTTGATTATAATAGTTTATAAGAAGTAACACTAAGACCATGTTTGTTATCACTTCCATTTCCAGTTTTCATTTCTTGTTTTTATAAAGACAAAAGTCAATAAAAACAGTACAGAACCTGAAAAAGATAGCATACTAATGTAGTACAGAAACTCAAAAAACAACACATAAACCTAAAAAATATACAAAAATCAATACACATATACAAAAACAAAAGTTAAAAATAAAAACGAGAAATAATACCAAACGTGCTCTAAGTAAAACTATATTAGATAAATACAACGCCTTTACATATATACATATATTCTAGAATGACACATATTATGCTTGCTTTAAAAGTGCAAAAATGTTGGTGGTGTTTTATGTTTGAATAGTTCATTATACAAATCCTAACACTATGTCAACATATTTATAAAAACAATTATGTAGACTATAGTACTTTATATAAAGTCTTTTTATTCGGGAGCTATAGTTCACATAAATTTTATCTGTATACCCACATCGAAAGCCACAACATTTCGTGATGCAACTTAATTAATATAGTGGCCATTAGTCACCGGCGAGCACTTTTCCATAAGACTAAATTGTAAGGTGGCCATACTTTAATGGAAGGCACTTCTTCAACTATGTATGGCAAACGTGAGTAAAGATGGAGTCCTTTTTGTTTTTTCTTTAAACAAACAAGGATGGATATATAATTATTAAAGATGTTATCCATCTACGTTTGACTTTTCCATATGTTCATGTGAACCAAATTAACTGGAATCCGCTTTATAACGTAGTGAGTCCTCTAAACATCGTCAGTAGTCCCACACACTATTTTGTATCGCTAAAGATGACTTGGTTCTTTTCTTGTAAACTAAAAATGTCTTCTTCTTTTTTTTAGTACTCTAAATTTTATATAACAGATTTTTTCTATTTAATTTGTTATAATTATGTTTCTTTAAGGAGAGGTTAGGAACTGCAAATAAAGTTATCGGTATTAATTTGATTTAAAAAATATGATTATCCCTTTTTCAAAAATTATAATTCACTGTATCTATAAAAATTGTATCTATTTGAATCTTCAATATTATTGTTTTCTACTTTTTTCTATGGATAAAATCATGGCAGGCGTTTCTTCAACTAGATATTATGATAATATAGGATGGACATATGACAATATAAGACCTTACCCCACAACCATTGACTTGTCCGCATTATGCATATAGTTCTTCTTATAGGCCAGAGGACGGCCATTTTATAATGATGTTTACCCTCTTTCGAATGAAAATCACCTGTCCCCTTTTTTTCATGTCCCCTTCATGTCCCCTCTAATAAAATCACTTGTGAGACCTACTATATTTATATACAATGAGTCCTACAAGTAATTTTATTAGAGGGGACATGAAGGGGACATAAAAAAAAAGGGGACAGATGATTCTTGTTCCTTCAGTTCTTCTTGGATTCCGATACTTACCACCTAGCACAAGCATCTTACCGTGGACCAAGAACGAAAGTTGAGAAAATGGATAATCCAAAACGTAGAAAAGGGGACAATACAAGCCCAATCTCCAGGATATTTTGTATTATTGTTGATTTTAATTTTTAATTTTTAATTTTATGTATTTATATTGATTTTGTATATTTTTTTAAGTTTATATGTTATTTTTAAAATTTTTATATTTAAAATAAAAAATAAAAAATAAAAACCAGCATGCCAAACATACTCTAAACAAAAAAAAAGGAAAAAGATACTGATAAACCCATGCCGCCATCATCATCATCTTCCCTGAGAAGCGATGCTAGCATGTCATCACAGAGAAACGGATATGGAGTTACATGATAGCACGATCCTTTAATTTCCTTCCTTCAATTTTATTGTTTTCACACTACTACGTGTTTTTAATTAAGTGTGGTAGGCATATGTGTCTACTGTGTAGCAATCATGTATCTAACGTTATTTGATAAATCAATGATTCTTGTTCTGGGTTTGATCTCATACTCCCTGCTCCCTCTTATGATGTCTTAAAATTGAATATGCATAATTTTAATATTGTAAGCCGTTAAAAATTTGCAAATATTTTTTAAAAAAAAAGTTTATTAATAACTAATTATTTTTATAGTTGTGTATTAATTTTAATTATATATAAGATCTTTATTTTATGAAAAACTAACATTAGTAAATTTAGTATGCATTTTTATAATTTGTTTTATTTTTATTATAACTGTCATATGTCAATTTTCTTATATATAGATTAGCTGCTCATAAATAACTAGATTTAAGTCTCCTCTAAGTAACTATCAAATTTTGAACTAATGCAAGTTTATAACTTTAACTACATGACTAATAAATCTGTACCTAAAATTATAAACAAATGATGGTAATCCATTCTTGGTAGAAATTGATGGAGTTGAAGTTCTCACAACTTCTAAAGTGATTGTTTGAGCTTTTCAAAATGGGTGTTTTTTTTTTTCAGATTCTGGATATGAAACCAAGTATCCGGCATATGGAAATATTTTGACTGAGTTCCTGAAACAAAAGAAAGGCAGGGAGTTTTGGATAATATTTCATACTATAATATTGTCAATATTAAAATGATTAAAAATGCAAATATTTGGAGCAGAATGTATTTTAAATAATGCGATATACATATTAAAGTTACACAGAAATCTAATTTCACTTAGTCTTTAAACTCAAGCTGCTATGGTTTGCATGTGGACCTACGGAGATTACAAGTGAGGAAAAGATTTTGACAAAAGTAATACATATATATATATGTGTGTGTGTGTGCGCGTGCGTGCAGGGCAATGTATTAAAGAGTGTAGATGAATGTAAAAGGTTATTTTCTATTGAAATATAGATTGAAAGGAGATATTTATCAACAATATCTGTTTACGATAAATGAATATATTAGTTGACTAAAATTTTAAATAAAATATAATAAATTTATTGTTAATTCACGTTTTTGTATAATTAGTATTAGGATCAAAATCAATAGTAATTTATGTTTTAAAAATAACATTGTACCATGTTTTTGTAGTAAATTATAAAAAGTTCACGATTTGATAATAGTTATGTCGGAGTGTTACTTGTAAACATATTTAGAAAAGGTAGATTGATGTCCATATTAGGTTTCATTCAAGTTAAGCTAGATAGTTGTATAACAACTCACCTAATGTTGGTAAAAAAAGAAGCTCCAAGTTGCATTTTTTTTTTGGACTTTTATGACTAGGTATATATTGATTTTACCTTAAAAAATTGATAGTAGGATGAAAAGTGAGGAATAGACAGTGTACAAAAATTGGAAATGAAATTATATGACATCAAAATCATCTTCAATTGATTCATATTATTTTTCTTCTTCTTGCATATGCTTACAAACATCTATAAATAGGCATGTATGATGTTCAAAACTAATTGAGAGATCATCAAACTAAAGTTATAACTGGAGAGAAATGATTAATTGACAAACTTACGGACTATTTAATTTTTTAAAGAAAAATTTATGTGCTATTTATTTCCATTTATTTTTTTATTTGTTGTTGTGATTTCTTAAAAAAAAAAAAAACCTTCTGAAAAATACGTCTATTTTATTCCTAGTTTGATTTCTTATTTTTAAAAAATAAAAAATAGAAATAGATTTACCTAAATAAAGAATTTGTGCTTTATGTATTTTAAAAACTCATTTTTAAAATCTAAAAACATTTTATGAAATTTATTTTAAATTATTATTTATTTTAATAAAAAATTTTTGTTTTGATTGATATAGTTTTTGGAATGAGATTGTTTTGATGAGTTTCAAACATATTTTGCTTTTCAAATCTATTTATTACGAATATCAATTAAATACAGTTTTTTTTTCTGTTTTTAATTAATCTCAATTAAACAGATTTTTATTTTAAATAAAAATGAAAAACTAAAAAATAAGAACTGAAAATAAAAAAACTACAACAAAAATATTGCATGGGAACGAAAATATAGAAGGGGAACAAATAGCCCTTAATTATTAGGAGTATATTTTTAACAGGCTAAAAGTGGATATAAATAAAGATTTTGAATTTTAAAATACAAGAGTAGATGTCCGAAAATTTTTTATATAAAAATGGAAAATATGTATTTATTATTTATTACTCCATAGCATCTCTTTATACAGATAAATAATTTTAAGAGACCATATAAAATTTCAGTATATTGAAATTTTATTTTAATCTTTTTTATTGATTCATTCATCATAATAATTATATTTAGAAATTTTTAATATTTATTTTATGTATTCAATTTCCTAAGAAATTCTAGTTATAAATGGGGTGTTGAACTAATAAGCAATACTTGAATATAATTTTTAATTCGTTAATATATATTTGCTTTAATTCTTGTTGATTATTGTGTTAAGATAATTTTATTCTTAAGTCTCACCCTATCTTTAAAGAAACATAATTGTAACTAATAAGATAGATAAGAAATAGAATAAATTTAGATTATGAAAAATAAGAATGTATTTTGAATTTATGAAAAAGAAGTATGAAGACGGAGTGGTAGTTGGATTAGTAATAATATTTTGAATTGTTCATACCATCTTTATAATAGATGGTGCCCTTTAATTTGGTGTACAAGGACAAGTCAATGGTCACTGGTAAGCTCTTTAATTCCAACATAGAGGACAGCTTTGCTTGGAGAAAAATGCAAAGCAACTCCATCTTTGTTCACAGTCATCATCTGTAACCGTGGAGTAAAGCTCTCCAGTTAGCCAATGTCACCTTTCAATTTGGTCTCCGAGCGAGGTAGCGCCACACTCAATATAACCTTACAATTTGGAGAATTATGCATGCTTTTAATTTTATTTTTCTTTTTTAAAAATGTATATAAATGAAAAGAGTAAAAAATATAAATTTTTTAGCTTAATAATATGTTATTAATAATTACCAAATATACTTTGAAACATTTACTTCAAAAAGTTTGTCTTAAGGCCAATTTTTTTACCGGTGAAGATTTCTATATTGCTTACTTAAAAGTCAAAAGAGGTTGAAAATATTTATAAATAACTTTTCTAAACCTTTTAGTTGAATCATAATTGATGAGGACCTTTAGGCAACAAATAGACTTATAACAGTTTGAAAAAGTGTTACTAAAAATTAATATACTGCAACGAGTTTTAAAATATTGGCTTTAATAATATTTAAAAGTAATAATAATAATAATAATTTGTTACCATATGTTGAAAAAGGTAAAAATATCCAAATATTGTTGTATTAAAATTATGTAATGCAGCAATTAAAATAATTAATAATTAAATCAACTTTAAGTAACAATTAAAGTATTGTTATTATATATAGTTGAAATTACTTTGAATATTTAGAAAATTAAATGGAATTATCATTTTCTTTTAACTACTCTTACACTTTATTTTATTTTTTAAAATTATTTTTATGACATTATAAATAAGAAAATTTGGATGTTTTCAAATATTTATAAATCTAATTTGAGAAAATTTTCAATAAGAAAATTAGGTTTATTAAACATGAAGCAAGTTATTGAATAAAAATTATTGAATTCTTAATATAATCATTCAAAATGGAACAAAATCAATTAACCCATGATCTCAAATGATAATCCTTCACTACAAATCACTATAACTAATCATCTTATTGTTCCAATTAACTTCTTAATTTAATATATAATATAAAAAAAGGTGGGGTGACCTGTGTGGAATGAGAATTAAACCCAATATTTCAAATGATAATCTTTTATTACAAATCCCTACAACTAATCATTTTATTGTTCCAATTAACTTCTTAATTTAAAATATAATATAAAAAAGTGGGGTGAACCTGTGACCAACAGTTAACGTTTTTATTTTTTCAGTTAAGTTTTTTTTAGAAAATAAAATGTTAAGGATTGTAAATAGGGGCTATATGAATTGAACCTGTAACCTTAAAAAGGAGACCCCCCTCCGGGTGGCTGCAAGCCACTTTTTTTTTTTTTTTTTTGCTATGTATCGTTATTATCTCCTTCTCTTCTTCATTGTCATTTGTCATCATCAACCTGTCTCATCACTATCACTTCTAAATATGATATTAAGTAGACCTAGAGACAAATCTATGCACCTAGATTTGGGTACTACAATTAGTTTGGATGAATGGATAGAATTTTTTTAGGTTGGTACGACATTGAAAGCTACTCTACCTTGATTAAGAAAACTATAACTCCTAATGCCTGAAGGAGAACTTCGAATGGTTGAATAAGATTCTACTCTTGTTGGTGTCTCTCTTTATTTGCTTTGGTTTGTTGTGCTAGTTGGTAAGTGGTGTGTTAAAAAATTTTAATTGGTTTTGATACATTGAGGTTTTGGGAATTTTAGTTGGTTTTAATACATTAAGAAATAATTGAATTCCATGAGACGAACTTAGTATTAGAGTAAGCTCAAACACAAAAAGGAGTAAGAAAATAGAAGAAACTTAGTGTCAACCATAAATCTCATATGAGTAAATAATGGGACTAAGGAATATGTAGCTCATACCCAAATTAAGCTTAGGTCTTCTTGTTTTTTAATGAGTTTGATTTCAATTAATTGGTTTATGATATATGGTGGTTATTGATATATTGATATAGTATGCATTGGAACTAAGAGTCCTTTGATTTTAAGCTTTTAGATAATTGAGAATATTAACCTTAAATGTCTTCCTAACAAATAATGATCTACTCTAGAATTCACAAGTTCTATGAAGATTCTTTTTGTCATTAGGTTTACCATCTAATGTAGTAATCATTAGGTGATCCATTGATATTAATGGTAAATTATTTTTGCCTATTTTTCTACTTGCAAATATAGTGTACCAAATATAAATTGAAAGTTTATGCCTTCTGATTTTGTTCATAGTTTATTAATTCTCTTAATTCATTAGAAGTCATAATAAATTAGTTGGTATTTCATTCTTTAGATATATCAATACGTTTATAAGCATAATTCTAATATACTTATTTTTTAGGAAGGTGGTGATTTAAGAGTTGATAAGGAGGTACATTGCAAATCAATATGGAGTGCCTATACATATTAGTTTTATTTATATTTTGGACATTATATTCTCCATATGGACTAGAATAACATAATGTTGGTGTATATTTTGACTAAATATTTTTTTGGCTATTGTATTTTGAATATGATGAAGGCTTGAATTCCAAAAATTTATATTTTGGTTATTGTATTTTGGATATGAAATTTATGAATGAATGTATGGCTAGGGTACTTTTGATACTATATTTTATTGTGTTGATGATTAATATTAATGTATGTATGACTATTAGTCTATTCAATGATAGGTGTTTCTTTTACATTAACTTGTCATTGTAATTGAAAGGATAAATAGTTATTTATACTATTAAATTTTGTTGCCTAAAAAATCAAATTAGTGCCTTATAAAGATTTAAGTAGTTGTTATATTCATTCAACATCGTTGTTATATGTTGAAACTATTCTGTTGTTGCCTTAGTTGAAACTTAAAGTAGTATTATTCAATTCATTACCTAATATAAAATTTTTGTTGTTTTATATCTATAGTAACGCCACTTTATTTAATGACACTAATTTTATTACTTTAATGAAAAGGAAATAATAATTGCAGCTTTAACTACACTTTTCCTGTTGTATAAAATTCTTTTTATCGTAATGACTCTTATCTCTCTTTTTTCCATCTTTTTTTACTTTCATTTCTTGTTTCTTCCCTTTCTAAAATTGGTAACAACTTTTTAAATTTCGAATTCTTCATTCATCCCTCTTTCTTTTTTTATCAACTTCCTATCCTTTCATTATGTCTTCTCCTACTATTGACCAAACCATTTAGGTGCTAGGTTCAATATGGCTAGGATCACTTTTCATAATTGGAAAAGCTAGTGGAGTGGAAAATACATCTCACTCAACCAAATAAAAATAATGGAAAATTGGCCAAAAAAAGCTCGTATTTCATCTTTGATACCCTTTCTTAATAATGAAAAACAATTTGAAAAATGCAAGTTAGTTGAAAGAAATGTCTGTCTTAGAACTAAAACAAACCCTAGAATAAAGTAACTAGAAAGATTATTAAAATCTCTCTTATGTTTTGAATACATTAAGATAGAGAAAGGCTAACAAAGATGTAATGGGTCCCATTTTTCAAAATTGATTGATAATCAATATGTTAATGATAAATAATTTTTTTCTTTACATTATTCTTACATTATTATTTTTCTTAGATTTTATACTTACAAATCCTAATATGAATCTAGATCATTAGTAAGATAAGAATTTGTGTATAAGAAAATAGAGCAACTTAGATACCCTTATTACTTCTTCTTCGGGAAAAGAAGTTCACAACCCATAGGCCTTCTTCCTCCATGCGACGTTGCTCTATCAATAAGGCTATTCTAGTGTGTTGTAGATTCTTATCCAAGATTTGTTTCATTTGATGATGCCATAGGAATTGCTAAAAGCATGTAAAGTCTATAGGACATATTCAATGTGTCCAAGCTTGCCCCACGAATGTATTAGAAATGATACCTTGGTATTGAGGTAAAGTTAAGTATATTGCTTCTACTCCAAGAACAAAGGACTGTGTCCATTCTAATAGGTGTGCAAGCTTATCTAAATAGATATTATGTTTACATATGGATCCCTCTGTCATTCCATTCCATTAAGGATTAGAAATAGGCAGGTGTAATTAGACCTATTTCCCCAAGATGTTGCACCTACCTCTACTTTAGTTGAAACTCCTCCAAGTGCAACAGTATCTATCTCATTAGGACCCAAATCAAAACCAACTTATTGGCAAGTGGTTAGTGCATCTTCCACTTAAGAAAAGCTGTAATTTTTTCCCCCACCCCTCTAAAATGGAGATAGTCCGACTAGTCACACGATAGGTTTATACTTTATAGTCTTTTTTAATATAATTTGATATGCATTTACACTTATTTTGATGTTAGATTGTTTAATTTCTGTTTGCTATTGTTGAATTTTTAGATTAATGCCCAAAAATAATGAATTCTACAAAAATAATCATATTTATAGTATTTTTTAGGAGATCAATGCCCTTTATTAATGGAGTCATTGATGGTACCATATAATCATTGTTGATGTCTCTAGAGAATTCCAATATAATGTCATTGTTATTTAACAACCTGAGTTGATGTTCAGCCTATTTATATAAGATTAACATGAGTCAATGGCACCATTAATCCCCGAATTCAAGACAATTGATGTTCTCAGACATGTTTTCCAGCTGGATTCAACCTGATCTCTAAAACAACTTACAAGTTGCATGAAACCTAATCAAGACATATTTAAGCATCCTTGAGCACATAAAACGCAATTTCACAACAGTTGAATTGTTTCTTTTCTTAATTTTTCATATTTCTCTCTTTAGGTCAAGTTTTATTTAGGTGTTTAGTTTTCAATATTTTATATTGGAGATTCAAACTTATTTTTGAACATTCTAGAGGTTGAGAGATATGATTTAAAGTTAGAGGCCATTTGGTGATGTGATTTGGATCATTCTTATTCTTAAAGTCATTGTATCTTACTCTTTTATTGAAATAATTACAAATATGTTGTTTAAGTTATATATTTTGTGTTCTTTGGATAATATGTGGTTTTAATATGATTTTTAGCTAAGGTAATGTTAGTAAATAATTTTAGTGATTTCTTATTCATGTTTAGATGCTGATCTTTATTTATTTGAATGTTTAATGCTCTTTTATAAGTTAACCATTTAGGAAAGAGTCATTAGATAACTAAGGATCCGAGAGATCTCCCTTAGTTGTTGGAAAAATCAATAAACAACATAGCTTAAATTAATGAATGATCAAACTCTACTTAATTGTGAGGGTTTTAATATTAAAATATGGAATTTGAGGATTAAATCTCTTGATCCTTACAGCTAATACCTAGGTTTGATAAATGACCAAACTTCATAATAGGACCAATAGAGAAAATGCATTGACTTAACCATAATTGTGTCTTGATTTCATTAGGATACCTTTAGCTATTCAATTTAATTTGGTCATCCTTAATTACATTTTTGGTCTCCTTTAGATTGATTAGTGTTATTTGGCTTAATTTAATAGTTTTAATTTGATAAATCAAGCAATTTGTATTCTCTAGATAATTATGATCTAAGTGACCTAGTACTTATGATATTTTTCCTGTGGCATTGACATTTGGGCTCATTTGAATCCACTACGTTACTTATTGACCAATGCACTTGCCAACAAATTGGTCTTGAGTTGATTTTTGAATTTATGTGTTTAACAGGATTAATTTGATTTAGATAACCAGACCAACCATAATAAGTTTTTAATTCCATTTATGGGGAATATATCTAGTAATACTATAAATATATCGGTCTCAATTACTCTAGAGGTTTATCTTTTTTTTATTTTCTACTTTTTATTTTTATTTATTATTTATTTATGTTTGTTTTATGTTTAGATTAGAGTATTCTATCTTTATTTTGTTTTCTTTTTGTCTTTATGTTAGATCATCTTTTGATAGTTTCTTTTAATCATCAAGAAGATATGGTAATAAGACCATTAGCAAGATCGTCAGTGGTATAAGCCTAAAGTTGAAAGGTACAATTGGGAAGATAACTGTAGAAACCAAGTAGAGAAACTTCATGGGACCTATACCCCTAATTCAATCGACTAAATTAATTACTCTTAGCTTAATCCATTTTACTTTGAACAACCTTTACCTTTTCATTAATAGCAACCTAAGAAATCAAATGATATCCACATTTCTAATTAGTTCAATCATCCTGATTATGCATGGCTTAACAAGTCTTGCTTTCAATCAACTTTAACCTCTAGTTGCAACTGGACACTCCAAACAAACTAGTTAGAGGAATCAATTAGAGAAACTAATCAATTTAAACTGCATGGTACCACTAAATTTGAGTCAAGTGAGTTAGAAAAAATTGACATAGATAATGGTGAGAAATAGCTTACAATTGTAGTAGAAAATGTTATGGAAAATGTTAAATCTAAGAGTGATGAACGGGTTTTTTAGAGCAAAATTGATGACATGTTCAATGGTGACTCTACAATTAATTTAGGTGAAAATGATGTAAAGGCTATAGAGTTTACTATTAATGATAAATAGTTTATTAAGAGAGGTATTTCAAAAGTATAATGTAGCACTTAAGAGCATTGATTTCATATATGTTATAGCTTTCAATCATAGGTTAGGAGTTGTATTATAAGAATTTTTACCATGGCGCTTTATTAAAGGTAGGAATTATGCATTTAGGAATCCATTTGGAGGTCTAGGAACCCTCAGGAAGTTATAACATCCTATGAAAAAGATGAAGACAAGATGTTGGATGATGGACTTAAGAAGAGATTGAAGATTCTCTAATATTAAGGTACAATTAAAAGACCTTAAAGAAACCTTGTTAGGAGTCAATCTAACTGTAAAAGTATGATAGTATGCATAAGTTTAGTGTTTTTTTAGTGTGATTTTTTTAAAATTTTGTGTGATTTTGATGTATTTTCTTTAAGTTTAGTGTGCTTTCTTAGGTTTTTCGTATTTAAGTTTCAATATTCTTGAGAAAATTTAATGTATAATCCTCTAACTTTGTTGGTCCATAAGTTAAGAGTGATTTAATAAAGTCTTTAGAATGAATTTCATATTTAAATTTGTTGGAAAAACCATTAATAGTGATTATAAATAGCAACGTTAATGTCTACTCTAGCCCACTTTAAAGCTTAACACTAGGACATTAACGTGGAGTATCAACAATGTTGTTGAAGTCAACCAGAATCACTGTTAATCCTTGCGTTAAGCACAAAAACACTGTATTTTTAGACCATACCCTAACTAAACATCTCCTTCATTTTTCCTTCTCCACTGCCACTCCTCTCAATGTCTATTACCATTCATTATGATTTCCACTAATTTTCCACTTAAATCACCCTATTTTTGCATCCATCCTTACACATTTCACCTCTTTAACTCATTTCCATTCCAACTCAACCATTTTCTCCAATTTTTCTCCATATTCACCTTTGTTTAACACCTCACCACTGCCTCCTTCACTTATTTTACATATTCATGCCATTTTATTAATATTTTAAGCATAATGTTTGTATCGTTGTGCTTCTCTTATCATTACCTTTATTTTGATACCAATTTTGTATCATAACTCTCTTGTCATTAGAAAGGAAATAGCTTAGAGAGACCAGAATATTTCGATGAGGTTGACCAAAGTATTTTATACATTTTAGACTCTTTCCTATATATTTTAATCACTTTAGTGAAAATTTTAAATTAAAATGTTACCTAGATTATTCCTAGCTTCATCTTCAAGTAAGAAACTGACATATGATGATTCTCACTTCACCACACATGAGAATTGGAAGTGGCGTTATGCACATGCTAGCAATGACATCATTATTAATTAACCTATGACACTAGCGTTGGAGGCTGAGTTTGACATTTCGAATGCCTTTCGAGCCTTTAGGTGGGATCGAATCTCATATGTTCTCAAGCGATATTTGAGTTTGATTAATGAAGTCTACAAGAATATCGAGGTAAAAGAGGAGTATAATGTCATTAAGGTAATCTATTTTTAGAAGTACTCCCATTCATATCATTAGTTTATTTTTATCTACTTTATTAAATGTACTGGATGAGATATTAGTATATGAGCAGTAGAAGGAAACACCATGTGCTGATTTAGTATCTATCAATCTTGATTTTTTAATTAATATTGCTTGTCCAACACTAAGCCTTAGTGAACCTATGAACTAAAGAGAATTCATGACATCATAATTAAGGGTTCACTAGAGGATAGTGGTGGCACTTATTAGAGCCAATGTTACTCTTAGAGCTGGTGTTTAAAAAAAATTTGGTTTGTCGACACTTATATTTTATTCAAGATGTTGCATACTTTAGGGATCATTCTAGGGCTACTGTTAGCTAGGTTCATAATCTTAAGTACTAGGAATGTTGTTTGAATTCAGCATTTAAAAAAAAATTGTTGCTACCTCTGCATGTTCACGAGGATTTTTAGGGAGATAAGAGTGAGTTTTGATGGGGAGGTGCCAACTCAGTACCCTAGAGCTTCTATAATGACTTATTCCATACTTATGTTATGGAAATATTCATACATAGGCAAACAATGGCATAACATCTAGCTATACCCTTTGGAGGGAGATAAGAGGGTTAAAGACCCCACCATCCCAATTATAGTACCTAAGGAGGGTGTTAGCAAGGTGACTTCTTTTGAGTTTACACCTAATTTTCAGCATCCACCACCAACTACTTCATCTACTACCTTACTTATTGATCCATCCTTTGTTACTATATTCAAGATTCTTTCAAGGATGGAGAGTCATTTGGAAAGTGCCCTAACTGATCTTGGTTCTCACATAGATACTGACATGGTCAAAATTAGAGGTTAAGTGAATCAGTTATGGGCATAGTTGGACAAGATGTGGGAGTATATGCACTCCTGTGACCAAGGGCCCAATAATTAGATGCTTTTATGATTGTAAATTTTTTTTAGTTCATGGATATTCCCTTATGCTATTTCAGTTCAGTTGTTCTTCAGCTTCTATTTCAGTTTTTCAAATATATTTTGGCTCTTGGATGTACTTTGATCATATTTATGATAATGGAGCATGACTTTTATTTATCTTATCTATAATGCTTTCATTTTCTCTTTATGCTTTTCAGTTTGCTGAAACAATGTTTCTTATACACTTCAACAAATCGATAAATGTTAAATATATTATATAGATATTTTCTATTCTCATCTCTCACTTATTATGCTTTATTTTTAATTTATGAACATTATGGATAATGTTTAATTTAATTTTAGGAGAGGGATATCAATATTATCACACTTGTGTTTATCTTGTCCTAAAGCTTATGATTTTATCATTTCTTTTTTAATAATGTATAATTTATGGAAAATTTTCTTCTTTGAAGCATATATTAAAATTTTTCCTTTTGATTTTAATTATTTTAATGATTTGAGATGGTATATGATTAATTATGAAGGTTAATTACCAAGTGCTTTTAAATTACTTCATATTTTAGAAAATGGATACCTAATGATTATTATAATTTGTATGCATAAAATACATATTCCTAAGTGATTTATAACTTCTTTAAAACATTTTATCATCTTCTTTAAGTTTAAAAAATTTTTAAAAAATGAGGTAAAAAAAGTGTGAATAAGTGACTAATACTTTTACTGCCCTGGCTTTTAACGTATAAAAAGGTTGAAGTTAAAGAATGGTGTTAGTAGCTAGTTGATATAATGTTACTTAGTTGAGTAACCGGAGGTATTTATAACAAGGTGTTTACTTTCATTTTAAAAGACTAAATGACTTCTCAACTAAGCCTTTAAAGCTCACTATTATATTTCTATGTTATAATAATTATAATTTGTTAATTTGTTTAAAAGTTGATGCAATTTACTTAGGTATATTTGTTTTATGTATGAAATTTAATTTTGTAATTTAAGTTAAAGTTTGAAGAAGAATAATTTGATTTAAATTCATTTGTGATTTCATGCGATAAATTGGTTATATAATAATTCGATGATTCATTGTGATTGAATGATTAAAGAAGAAGTTTCAATGGTTATGTCTGATGATTTTGAATCATTTACTATAATTATATTCTATTTTGAGATGGATGATGGAGCGGCTTGCTTAAGGATATGTAAACAATCAAGTGTAGGGAAATTGATAGGCGTATAGTTTATTTTGACGTTAAATTGTTTAATTTCTATTTGTTATTATTGAATTTGTAGGTTAGTGCACAAAAATGATGAATTAGGCAAAAAAAATCACATTGGGAGTATTTTTTTAGGAGATCAGTGTTCCTTATTAATGATGCCATTAATGGTACTGTGCAACCATCGTTAAAGTCTACAGAAGAGTTCAACGTGGGTTCAATATGGCGTTGTTTTTTCTAGTAATCCGCATTTGTGTCTAACCTATATATAGTATATTATCACAGGTTATTATCATTACCGTGATCCCTAGCTTCAAGCATCATTAATGTCCACAAACATGGTTTTTTCAACTAGATTCAATCTGATTTCTGAAGTAACTTGTAGCTAACTTGCACAAAAACTAATCAAGACATATTTAAACATCCTTAAGCACCTAGAGCACAAGTTTATAATAGCTGAAATAGTTTCTTTTCTTAATTTTTTAAATTTATCTCTTTATGTTAGGTTTTAATTAGGTTTTTGATTTTCAATACTTTGTGTTTAAGATTGAAGTTTTTTTTTTTGAGGATTCCAGAGGTTGAGAGATGTGATTTAGAGTTAGAGGCCATCTGGGGATGTGATTTGGTTCTTTTTAAACTCCTGAATCATTATATCTTTCTTTTTAGTGAAATAATCAAGAATATGTCGTTTAAGCTATATACCTTGAGTTCATTGATTAATATGTGGTTCTAATATGATTTTAGGCTAAGTTAAGGCTAGTAAATAGTTTGATTAAGTTATTATGCATGTTTAGATGCTGATCTTTGTCTATTTGAATGTTTAATGTTCTTTCATAAGCTAATAACCTAGAAAAGAGCCATTAGATAACTAAGGATCCAAGAAATCTACCTAAGTTACTGGAAAATCAATAAACAACATGGTTTATATCAATGAATAACTAAAATCTGGTTAACCATGAGGGTGTTAATCTTGAAATAGGGAATTTTAAGATTAAACATCTTTCTTCGTGCCCATTACCTAAATCTATTGAAAGACTAAACTTTATAATAAGACCAATAGAAAAAGACATTGACTTAACCACAACTGTGTCTTGATTTCATGAGGATACCATAAATTAGACATCATAATCTTTTATAACTCAATTGAATTATTGAAAGCTTGAACCTTAACTATTTAATCCAATTTATTAATCCTTAATTATATTTTTTGGTCTCATTTTCATTGATTGTTTTTTAACTTAATTTAGTAGTTTTAATTTGATAAATCAAGCAATTTGGATTTTCTAGATAATTTTGATTTAAGTGACTTAGTATTTACAGAATTTTTCTCGTGAGATTGACATTTGAATCCACTATATTACTTATTGACCGGTGTACTTGTTGACAAATTAATCTTAAGTTAAGTTTTTAATTTTTGTGTTTAAAAAGGTTAATTTAATTTAGATAACTAGACTAACCATAACATTACACCACTATAAAGGCGATTCAAAAGGAAGCTACAAATTGGAGAGATTGCATTTTTTTATGAACTATAGATCAATATTTCTTGTGATGTAATGGTAGGCACTAGAGCAAATATAGACTCAAGGAGGTAACTCTTAATTCCCAAGATCTGTATTTATTCGAATTTATATATGAATCAAATGTTATGAATTTTTTGTAGAGGGTTCCTGGCACTTTCAAATAAACCTATTTTCTTGTAACAATGTCAGCTAGAATTACAACTAAATTAGCTGAGGCTTAAGCGTATACTTATATGGATAAACTTCCATAATGTCCCATTAGAATACTGGTTAACATTAGTACCAAGTTATAGTTCTAGTTTCATAGGTAAACCTTGGTTCATAGAAGACACACGACATATTGAAAAGGCTAGACTTTGCTTGAGTGTGTGTTAAACCTAGATTAAAACACAAGGGTAAAGAATGGAGGAAAATAGGCAAGATCTTTGTCAAAGATGGCTATTTAGAACTAATGGGAATCACTTCTTAAGACCAATAGGAAATTATGTGCAACAAGAATGTAGATTATGCATAATCAAGTTCTAAAGGTAGAAAAGAGGCAGCAGTCCAAACTCTAATTTGGATGCTCCAATGGAGAACTCTAAACCTTAGGAAATAAAGCTCTCTATAGAAAATATGACCTCTTAAGGTACACGTGTAGAACCAATGGAAAATCATGTACACTTGGCATATAATCCAAGCAGTACAGAAAAGGAGTATGATTATAATGAAAGTGTAGAGCCTAGAGAAAGCTTTGAGCATGAACCACATAAGGCAGGTACATAAAGTCAGTCAAACATTGAGAACAAACATAACTACTTTCTTTCCTTTTTAGTGGAGGATGTAGTAGGAGAGGATGCAAATAGATTTAAGGAGGTCCTAAGAAGGAAGTCTAAGGCTAAAGGGATCTAGCTTTCTATACCTTATTATCAATCATGTCTATACTAACCTCTAATATGAGAGGGCTCAATATTCAACTTAAACAATATGCATTTTTAGATTATATGTTACCTCTTAAGCTAATGATGGTTTTTTTTAAAATAAAAATAAAAGCTTAGCACTATAATAAACTTTGGCTTATCAATCAAAATTGAATTACCATTACTAACCACCAATATCATGTTAATGATAGGATGGTAATTGCTTTTGATATAGACCAATTGAAAGTGTTAAATTATACTTATGTTGATCAACCGGTTCACTAAACATCCAAATGAAGACCACTACAACAAAGATCTGTTTCTCATGTATTTATGCTTCTAATTTTTTCTTTTAGAGGAATGAACTTTGGAGAAAGATGCAATAGGATATCTTCCCCTTGGTTGTTAATTAGTGAATTCAATTCCACTTTATTTGCTTTTGAATTATAAGGTTCCAACTCAACTAATTTACCTTGCAGGGAATTTAGGGATTGTGCAGCTAAAGTTCGAATCATATAACTCAAATTTGATGGTAGCTACTTAACATATATTGTTGAACCAAAGGCGGTTCCACCTTATTTTGTTGATGATAAAACAACTTTGCTATTGATATTCTTGTCTAATGTATAAGGATATGTTGATTGGAACATTTGGAGCAATAACGTTTGATTTTTCAGAAAAAAAGGAGGATCGGTCAATCGAATATAGATGGATGGATCAAATATGGATCGGTTGACCGAACACTAGTAGGGAGCATTGACCGATCTAAGGAAGATCAGTCGACCAAATGAACGTTTTTATAGAGATCGGCTGACCGAAAAAAGACCAGGTGACCAAATGAACACCGATCGATCGAACGATGGCTATCGGTCAATTGAATGAACAAATTTAGAAGACCGACTAACCGAACATGGCCCATCGGTCAACCGAATAAAGATGATTTTAGAGAAGATTATTTACAATGATCATATTACACAATGGTCATAAGATCAATACAACGGACAAATGTATTAGTTAAGAAGATAAATGTCGGAAATCACAATTACCTGTATAAATAGGAGATTAAGCAAGGCAAAGTTAGTAAGTTGGAAAAACCAATTATATCAGTCTTTTAGAGAACTTGGTGTTTTACCTTTGTTTAAGTCTTGTGGGACATGAGCCCATGTACAAATTTTATCTTTTGATCTTTGTAGGGTTATCCTTGATCCTTTCAAAAGGAACATTAAGAGGATATTCTTGAGCTTAAAAAAAGAATTTGACATAAGTTATTTTTCAGCCTTGAAAAAGAAAAGTGGGTTATCCTTGAGCTTAAAAGGAGTTTGTGAGTCGTTAAAAATAAGTACAAGTTCATTTCATCTATTTGTTACATTTTTATTTATTTAGCTTCCCTAAATTATTAAATTTATTATTATCCAATTCTTGTGTTTGTATTTTTTCGCATAAGAATTCTTAGAACCTAATT
>JAOXYD010109664.1:0-11503 GCA_028565735.1 Pinacopodium congolense
AGAAAAGATTGAGTCATCATTTGATGTAACATATTTGATTGGCAAGTATGCACCAAACGATCTAAAAAATGGCCTTATGGTGTTAGCCTACTAATGGCTAACCTAGATGAATATAGAGCTCATCCATACTACAAGTGCCTAAGTGGGAACTACTTTGAATATCAAGCTTTTACCATAGGATCTCACTCACAAGCAGCAAAGACATATTTGGTGCGCAAATTTGATATATTTGTGGGCTTGTCATGTGATGATCTAATCAAGGATGTTGTCATTGTTGTCAGGGAAACCTTACACGGATAAACACTGAAGGGCTCCATTTGTACAATTATTATGGTAGGAGACATTTCATATCAAGAAACTATACAAAAGTTGATTAATGCAGTTGAAATTGTGAAAGAGGCAGAGGGTCCAGTCGAGGAGCCCGATGCTACCGCTGATCAGGATGATAATATTGCTGGAAAATAGGGTGCAAGCATTGATCAGGGTCCTACTGACCAAGGTGTAGCTCCCATGGAGATATGAGAATGCAATACATATTGATATCACTGTGTCCCTAATTCTAAATGATGTTTTATGCGATATGTTGGAAAATTTTAGTTGGGAAACAAAGCTTGGTTAAAGACCCCTTTTTGCTCTATTGGTTTTCCCTCTTTAATTTAAACTTTGTCACATCAGTTGGCAAACAAATTGAATCTTTGATTCTAGCTTCTAGTATACTTGGGAATAAAATTATTAGAGTAGATAGTAATGAAAAAATAATACATGTTTTTTCCTAGTGGAATTTGTCTGGTATAGCCCAGGTTGGGAACAAACTATAGTGAATCAAAATGCATTCAAAGATTATATAATTGGTAATTGGGTGCTTTCTAACAAAGGGCTTCTGCTTTCACAAGAGACAATGCATCTTTTGTTATGATCATGGTTAAAAGTTATACCCCAATTACTTCTATTATCTAAATATAAACTTAATAATTCATACTCAAAAGGTTTGCATCAACTTTTGAAGTTATAACTTTGGAATAACAATGCTCTTTAGATTCAGTTAAGTGTTAATTGGATGTCTTCTTCGTCTATTTGGGATATTGAAAGATAGGGACAAGCATAAACTTATAAATGGATCAATGAATAGAACCTCCTTATAATGCGTAAATGCCTCCATGTTCTATTTAGTGTTTTTTATAGAAGAATCTTCATTATTAATTGGCTAAAAAATGCCATTAACTTTTGCTAGTTCTATTTAAAGCAAAAGTACAAGAATTGGCATAGAATATTTATGTGTGTGTGTGTGTGTGTGTGTGTGTGTGGTAATAATATAATCAATTCCAGATGGCAGGAACTGGGAGACCCTTGATCTACATCTATTTGTACATCCATTGCCAATTCTCAGGGGTCACTTCACCCCCAATAGAGTGAATCACAGACCCCCTACATGCACCCACTTTGAAGCATTCATCTAATGAAAATTCCTTCACAAGTCCATACAAAAACACACTTGTAAAGAGATCTCCTACTCCAATAGCATCAATTACCTTTTCTTCGATAATGGCAGGAACTTGAACAATCTGCCATATTTGAGAGAATATCAAGCCATGTTGAGAGAACAACATTCGTATCATTTTTCTATTCTCAAACTACATAACGATCTTAATAGTGAGCATGCAAAATATCCCATTGGGAAAAGGTGGCTAAGATAAAAGCCTAAGAAGTAAAAAAGAAGACATTTTGGCTGTTTACAAGTTTTAAACCTTTCTAGTTAAAAAAAAAAGATGTGGTGGTAGTGGATGGTTAGCGACGGCAACAGAGAAAATGGCAAGAGAGAAAATAAAACAAAAAAAAACTAAGGTTGATGGTTAGTAATTGGGATCGAGTGAAAAAAAAAAAGGGTTGTAGGTCATATTTTTAGTTGGGTTAGATTTGATGTTTAATCGGGTCATTAATCAGTTATTTAGATAGTTTTCAGTTTTATTAAGATAAAATAAATGGAATTAACATTTTCCCTTTAGTTGATTTATGATAAGTGTGCTTTTAGTTTATGTTTCTAGGTTGTTTTCATGTGTTTTAAGTGTTTCTTTATGTTTTTTAGCTTTAGTTTATTTCATCTTTTTCATCTTTGCATGATCTTTGAAGTGTTTAAGTGTTTCTTTATTTTGTTTAGTGTTTAAGGGTGGATTTTGAGCTTATTTAAGGGACAATTTGATGCATATTATTGGTTGATTTTACAGGTGTTAGGATTTCAGATTTAAGTATTTTTTAAGTGACTTTGATGGCTTACTGGGAGACTTTTAGATTTTAGATAGCCGTGAAAAGTCTCTAGTTCAAATTTCAAGTCAATCGGAGGTCCAGAGAAAAAGTTATGGCCAAAAGAGTGAAGGGTGTTCAGAATTGCAAAGATCAAGTCACGATCATGACAACACTGTTCACAAGCCCTCTATCACAATCGTGACCCAGTTACGATCGTGACAATGGATCTGATGCTGAACGGGTCAAACATGGATTTTAAGTATCTTGACCTTCCTTTTGACACATATAAGGGTTCTAAACCCTAGGAGCCTCACACATTCATTAGCTAACATCCAAAAGAGGCAAGGTTGAGGTTTTTTGGTGGCTCCCAAAAGAAGAAAGCACAATCTTCCTTGGAACTCATCAAGATAACAACCAAGTTTCTAGCTTTCTTGGAGTGAAGAGAAGACATTCAAGACTTTATCTAGATTACTTTTCTTCTTCTCTTTATTACTTTTTAGCATTGAAAACAAAAGTATTGTTAGATTGTTTGGGATTATGAGTAGCTAAATATTTTATAGGAGTTGTTCTTAAACTTTTTTGTTGAATTATTGCTTTATGATTCAATAAATGGTTGTTTGTGATATGTATTAAGCTGAAACCTTGCAATAAGTTGAGAGGGTGAGTAGGGTAGCCTTGCAATAGATCGAGAGGGTGAGTTAAGTGATTGTGTTGGGTAGTGCAATGAGCGTTAACTCTTAATAAACCTATACATATTCAGGTTTTTACAAGTAGTTGAAGAGAGATCTTGGCTAGGAACAGTTAATTGCACCTTGAGATAGGGTAATTAAGCATTAGAAAGTCTTGGGTCGAACACAATTGAATCATTAAGTGAAGAGGGAAGCAAAATAGGGATAGAACGACTCCTAATCTTACACTTTGGTTATCAAATTCCTGTACTTTGTCTCAATTAGTTGTTATCACTAGTTTAATTTATTTTATTTTATTTTTGAGTTTATTAATTCTTAAAATTATTTCTTAAATAAAGAAAAACCTAAATTAAGTGGTGACTAAATTCAATCATTGTGGAATCGATATCTGTTCTTAACTACAAGTTACGACCTGTATACTTGCGGTTTTGAGCGTAAAACTAGTAGTTTGGTTTTACGACTGAGCACTCAACAATTTATTTGTTAAATGTTTATCACCTAATTAAAAATTTTTATAGGTTACTCACTTAACTGAAAAAATCTGGAAAGGTTACTCACTTACGCAACTATTATTCCTATATTAATTTATAACAATCTTCCCCTCACTAGTAAATTTATCCACCAATTTTATTTCCCCTCAATCCACAGTCTATGAGAAGTCATTTGATTTCGACCTCTCAAAATTTTGCCACTTTGCGCTAACTTAACTTAAACTTTAATAATACTTGTAGTATAAATTCTTTCGAGGGGAACCTAAGAACTCAAATCAAATTTATATGAGCATTTATATATAGTTTTTGTCTTTTTAATTTAAAATAGTTCATTTGTGTCAATTTATAACAATCTTCCCCTTACTAATGAACCCATCCACTCACATCATTTTCCTTCAATCTACAATTTATACAAAGTTATTTGAATTTAGCCTCCCAAAACTTAACCTAAACTTTAATACCACTCGTTGCACAAATCCTTTCGAAGGGGTTTGAAAAGAATTCAGATCAAATCTAAATGAACATTTATATAACTCAAGAACATCATATTTCAACTTAAAATCTTGTTAAAATTTTTAACTAAAGATAATAATAATTTATATAATTTTAAAACATGTATAAAGAATATAATTAGAATAATACATATCAAAAGTTATGAAAATTGATGAGAAGATATGATTCCTCAATAGATTACTGCAATACAATAACAAACCGCTATAAAAAATAGAAAGTCTAGGGATTGTCTAATCTAATTCTCTAACCTTTATTAAACATTATCACAATACCCATTAAATTAATGATAAGTAAGAATGGTATATAAAGAAAGAATGGTATACAAAGAATACAAAAATTAGGTTAAAACAAACACGATGGTGGGTATAAGCTCCATGGGTAGATTTAGGCGAGATTAATGAATGGATCCAAGGGTCCTTAGTAAGGTTACTAATATAATATCCATCCATAAATGACCTAAATGTCTCATATACATACCTAAGATGAAATTGTCATTAGATTATGCTAGTCTACATTAATTAATTCAACATTCTTTCATTTGGACAACATTATCATATCAAATTAATTATACATAATCAACATATCTAGAGAATGTATAAATCATACATAATTAGGTATTACTAATCAAAAGCTTGACAATAATAACATTATGGATTCAGTAAAAGGACATCATTAAATTCTCACTAATCATAAATGTATAGTTACAAAATGTCATAAATAATGATAAAACATCCATATTGTACATGTGTTTGCTCTAAAAAAAATTCAAACAATCATAAAAAAGCACATAAAACAAAACTCTCATTAAAACAAAGAAAACTAAGCCCCTATCAATCTCATATTGGTGACGTACTCCTAAAAAACATAGATAGGTAAGCCTTTAGTTAGTAAATCTGCTAACATGCTGCTCATAAGCATGTACATAATAATAATTAGAAGCTTTGCAACTTTTACTTTAATAAAATAGAACTTAATTTCAATATGCTTAGAATGTGAAGTGCTCCTACTATTACAAGAGAAAGGCACAACTAAAAAAATGTCCCAATATAGTTTCAACAACTTTGATATAAAGTTTATAACTCTTAATACTAAAATAAAGTTTTACAACTATATTGTATGACAAGTAGTCTTATAATTCACTAAATGCTCTGTCTTTCGTCAAAGAAGTTGTAATTTTCTATTTGACACTTTTCCATGAAATAACTCTTTTTTCCATTATAAAAATATATCCATAAGGGAATTTCTTATCATCAGATAATCTACATAATCAAAATCACTAAACCAACTACTTTAAGAGTACCAATATTCCGATATGTCAATATAAGATCCCTGATGCTCTGAAAATACCTTAAAACTTTTTTCGTTGCTTTCAAATGACTTTGCCTAAGATCACTCTAGTATATACCAAGTATATATACAAACAAATGCAATATCAATATGTTTGCATATTTGAGCATACATCAGTCTACTAATAACTTAAATATAAGAGAATGCTTTCATTTAACCTCTCTCAATGTCATCAGAGGACACTGGGCTTTGGAGAACTTGTTAAACTTCACAATTAGAGTCTTTACAGAGAAGCAAGACTACATATTAAACTTTTTCAAGATACGATCAATGTACATACTTTGAGATAATTTAAGAATATCATTAGCTCTTTCACAAAAATCTATATGCCTAAAACATGCAATGCCTCACTAAGGTCTTTTATGTCAATATAGTCAAATAATAATTTATTTATCTTAATTAATACATCAGTGTCATTAGTATTAAGTAAAATATCATTAATATATAAAATTAGAAAAATGTACTTGCTCTAACTGACCCTATCAACAATATTTTCCTTAAAGTCCTCAATCTTGGAAATATTCAAAGCTAATACGACTCCTTATACATTCCCTTTATTAATAAATTATATTTCTTAAAAGGCATATTGTTATTGGTTTCTTTGGTGGAAGCTTCTTTTTCTGACTATTGTAATTCTAGTTTGTAATCATTGTCATACTTGTTTCCTTTCCTTTCTTTATATTGACCTCCTCCTTAGCAAGAATAGTAGTCATCTCTTTTATAGTTCATCGCTCTTTCTGAGCATTGTAACTAGACATAATAGAGTTAAACTAAGATGGAAGAGACCCTATGATAAGCCACATACTATAATCCTTATCAAGCTCCATATCGATCACTTTAATCTTATGATAATGTGTCACAACCTTGTCAATATGCTCTTTAATGCCACTAACATTGTCATAAATAGTGGAATGCAAAGTGCTCGAGCATTCATTCTTCTCATTCTTAGAGAATTTTTGTATTTCTTATTATTGGTTTTAAGAAAATCTTTCGTATTCTCAACCTTTTGAATGTCATAACGTACAAAGTCCTCCATGTAATACCTCATAATTATCAAACAACATCGATTCAAATACTCTTGTTAGTCATAAATCTTCTTATCATTAATAGGAGTTTTAGTACTAAGTTTATGAGGGGAGTCTTCTCTCAAACCTATGTCCAATTTTATGATGGTTAAGTTAATCATAAGAGATTCAATTCGTTGTTTATGATTAGTCTCATTAAGTTTGAAAATGTTAGAGAATTAAGGTTTGCTCGAAGTTAAAGAAATAAACAAAATACTTATTCGTAAATAATAGTAATAAGTTAAATATAGTAAGCAAATACATCAATCTACTATTGATAAAATATTAAAATTATGAGCCATTCATAATATTTAGTATATTCCCTTCATAATTCTAAGCATCCCACTAAACAATGAACTGACTGATAGGATAATTTCGTTGCTCATATGGATCTTAGTAGAAAATTTGATTAATATTAAGATAAAATAATATCGATATTCGAATGTCTAAACTTACAAGGGTAAGCTCATAAGTATATAATATTTAATTATATTAAATATATAATAAAATATAACAAAATGTTATATTAAATAAAAGATAATTAATCAAAATATACATACAGTTATCCAAAATTTAACTAAGTTATTATGTAATTGGATAAAACATGTAATTGAATTATTGCTAAGAAACTTTTAAAAATAATATCAAAATAATTTTAAATATTAATAATTTTTTAAAACATTATCATTGTTATTACTAATAACAAAATTGTAAATTTACAAGTAGGGATAAAATAGAGGCATAAATACTTCACCTCTAACCTTTAGATTGAATCAAAGAAGCTCTAGGTTATTTATGACCTAATCTAGCTATATTTAACTATCAAAAAAGCCTTTTAAAAAAATTAAAAATAATCATTAATAAAGAAAGAACACAAAATGTGTTTAGAAGACTATGCACGAGTTTGAAAAGCCATAGATCAACATTAGACCCTCATCACCTCATCCTTAGGTTAATTAACCCCAAAGCAAAATTAGGTTAAAAAAAAACATAAATGAGAACGCGGTATAAAACCAGAGCTCTAATATACTATTCCCAATTGATGCCGATATAAACAAAGCAATTACTGACCATCTTAAAGGAGTTTTATTCCTCTTTTAAAGATTTTTTTGATAAATTAAAAAATATATAAATCAAAAAGGAAAAAGTATATACAAAGCTAGGGATAGCTTAACCAGGAAGAAGCTAATCTTTAGAAAAGAAAGCCAAAAGAAAATATGAAACTAATCTGTCAACAAAGATAACCAAGTTGCCAAACCCAAAAGTGAAAAACCCGACTATCACAAGCTAATCAAAACACAAAAATTAAACCCAGAAGCAATAGTAGCAAGTTACAATAGCAAAGAACCTAGCAGTAGATAAAATTAAGAGGAAAGATTGTCCAGCTTAACACGAGAAGGGTGATGGACTGAAGCCTTAGAACCACTTCTTTTGGAGGGATGCTCTTGAAATTGAGGATCAACTTTGGCTCTCTTCCTTCTTATGAAGTTGACAAGGTCTTCCATATTCTCAAAGAACTTTGGTTTAGCAGGGAAGCATGGTAATATATAATCTTCTGATGATTCCTGAAGGGAATGATTGGTCTATTCAAGTGAAGAGGAAATCAAAGGGATGGTTTTTCTTGTTGTCTTCTATTTCTTATTGTAATAAATCACAAATTACTCATGTTGGTCTTCCATTCGTTCCATAGGATGCTGGACCTTCTACTTTCCTTTAGACTCAATAATTGCCTTACTAGGAGCAACTTGCAGACACTACATATATGGAATTGAAAGCTGCTTTCCTTTGATGAAAGTAGTAGCACCTGATATGGGAAAAGAACCCACAAAACAAACCATTAGTTAAAAACACCTTTTCAAAGATTAAGTGATATAGAGAATCAATTTTAACAAAAACCTACTTAAAGAAAAGATAGAAGAATATAAGATTTTGTCTATGGATGAAACTTCGAAAAACTCAAATATTCAATAATTTTTATTCCAAAATCTTACATAAAATATATATTAATGCACATATGAAGAATACATGAAATATTTATGCCCCAAAAAATGATATATCCATTGTTGACAAACATTTACAAATAGTTATAAAATAACACAAAAAAATTTTTAAAATAATAATAATATTGAAGGACAAAAAATAATAACTTCAAAACATATATATTTGGCTCTGATATCAATTTTTGGAAATTTTAAACAAATATAATAATAAGATTCCATAACTTTGGAGCACGTATAAATAATAGGACTAGAATAATACTTGTCAAAGGAGGTAAAAATTGATTGAAAGCTATGATTCCTCAATAAATTGCTGCAATACAAAAACAAAAATACAACATAAAATAGAAAATCTAAAGTTTGTGAATCCAATTAATCAACCTCTATCACACACTACCACAATACCCTATTAAATTAAAGATAAGTAAGAATAATATTTTAAAAATACATCAATTAGGTCACAATGTGGTGGGCTACAAGCCCAATGAGCAAGTTTAAGCAAGATTAACAAATGGATCAAATAACCCATAATAAGATCAGTAATATAATTTCCATTCAATAAATAGCTCAAATGTCACATATACACACCTAAGACAAAGTTATCCTTAGATTATACTAGTTCACATTAATTAATTCAATAAATTATTCATTTCATTTCATCAAATAATTAATTATAATATTCATGTGACTATGCCTAAATAACTTTTTCTTTTACTTGTATAATAAATAATCAAAACAAAAAATCAAGATTAATCTCATTAAAATTTGATTAGTCAGTTAAGAAGAAATGAATGACTAATTTCTAATGTATTTATATATATATTTAGAAACATAATTGATACTTTTAGTAATCAAATTTAGTTTTGTTTAGACACAATGTTTTAATTCATTTTTTGAAAATTTTTGTAGTTTAATATTTATATTACAAAATCTTAGTACTTGTTCTTAAGATTTGACTACATGATATTCTATTAGTAGCCTTACATGGCCATCTTCATATAAAACAAATAATAAAATAATCAAAACAAATTTTGTCTTATATGAAGATGACTATGGAAGGCCACCAATAGAATAACATGTAGTTTTTTCCTTATGGATTTGACTACATGATATTCTATTAGTAGCCTTACATGGCTATCTTTATATAAAACAAATAATAAAATAATCAAAACAATTTTTATCTTATATAAAGATGACCATGGAAGGCCACCAATAGAATACCATGTAATTTTTCCCTTATGGACTTGACTACATGATATTCTATTAATAGCCTTATATGGCCATCTTCATATAAAACAAATAATCAAAATAATCAAAATAATTTTAGTCTTATATGAAGATGATCATGGAAGGTCACCAATAGAATACCATGTAGTTTTTCCCTTATGGATTTGACTACATGATATTCTATTAGTAACCTTACATGGCCATCTTCATATAAAACAAATAATCAAAATAATCAAAATAATTTTTGTCTTATATGAAGATGACCATGGAAAGCCATCAATAGAATACCATGCAGTTTTTCCCTTATGGATTTGACTACATGATATTCTATTAGTAGCCTTAAATAGCCATCTTCATATAAAATAAATAATAAAATAATCAAAACAAATTTTGTCTTATATGAAGATGACCATGGAAGGCCACCAATAGATCTCCATAATCTCTTTTATTAATATTTTAATAAAAAAAATTAGTGAAACTAATACATGACATAATTTTGACCAATAAAAATAAAAAAGGAGCTGTTAGGACTGTTGTATTAGATTTGTGTTTTTTAATAAATTATATGCAAATCAAACCCTAAAATAAATATGGGGCTTTCATTTTTTAATATAAAAATGAACTTGAAAAGATATCCATCTAATAAGAAATGCTAGTATACTTTGCATTGTCATGTGTATTGAAGGTCTACTACCATCACACCTAGACAACTTCTTGTACTTGACTTTATAGTTTTATGTACTATCCTCGATTTAAAAACTACACCAGAAGCTTGGACATTCATTGAACAATATTACTTGCAGGTTTAGCTTACTCCATTTTGTCATTATAAGAAGACAAAATTAAGTATATTATAAACAAGTAATATCGATACATCTCTACAAATGACTGATTTTTGAAAAAAAATCTTTAATGGAAAAATATTTGTAATTCATGAAATCACATAAATATTCCTATATGCTTTAGATATACCACAATATATAAAAGGATAATAGTTATACAGATGAAAAACGTTTTCAAAATTTTTTAGTTAAGTGAGTAACTTTTTCAATTGATTGACTAATCTTTGAACAATTTTTCACTCAAAGTAAAGACGTTAATTCCATTATATCCATGCCGACGTGGCAAACGGACTTTACCATGTCAACATTCATGTGACAAAAGTGTCATGTTAGTATTTACATGTACATGCCCTAATCTTTATTTTTTTTTCAATTTAGTGAGTAGCCTTTTAAATTTTTTTAAATTAAGTGAGTAACCTTCTAAAAATTTCAATTTAGTGAGTAACCTTTTAAAATTTATTCAACTTAAGTCAAAATTATTTTTTTAATAAAAATAGCAAGTGATTAATACATCAATATTTTATAAGAAAGTATTATATAGCGACTTCTAAACTTAATTAACAAATGTATAATTTATTCCTTCAAAAGATTGAAATTTTAGTTATTGAAATAGAATAATTTTTAATGATATTTTTAATTTGAAATAATTTTACAATTAATATTGTAAAATTATATTTTCAATTGAATAATGCATAATTATTAAAAAATATTTTATAATTGAATATTTTTAATTCAATTTAATCATATAAAAATTTTAAAAAATAATATATAATTTTTGCAAGATACATAATTTTTGTACCAGATATAGCTGCAATTAAATTTATTTTTTAACTATGTCTAACTTATGATATATAATTAAATGTAGAGATTTTGATAGAAATAGTTGAAAATTTTTAAATAATTGTTATGATAAATATAATACCTTCACAATTTTTTAATTTTCAATTTTAATATTTTTAATTGTAAAATATTTTTGAATAATTTCAAATTATAAAATAATGCTCCAGTCTTATTGTTGAATTTTAAATTTTATTTCAAATATATTTTAAGTTATATTTCAATTATATTTCAATAGAGTAATTTCCAATTATT
>JAOXYD010109675.1:0-11503 GCA_028565735.1 Pinacopodium congolense
AGATGACGGCTGCTGGCGGCCTACGCATGGCGTTATCCAAGTTTTTTGCTGCGTCTTTGTTTGTTATTGCCTACCTCAGGCAGTGAAAGGAGGAGTGCAAGGGATGACGACTATAGGTTGCTGGATTGTCCAGCAGTGGCAGAGGATCTAGGCGGCACTGAAGATGGATTAAGTGGCCGAGAATGGATTTCTAAGGATGAAGGAGCAGGCAGCGTTATGTGGCTTGAGATTTGCTTTGGGCAGAGATGGTGGTGATGCTAGTTAGGGGCGACGGCACACAAGGATGGGGCAGCTATGGTTTCGTTAAGATGAAATTAAGGATTCCTAAAGTAGGAGATGACCATGTTTGGACATGGGAATAACATATTCTAGTTGTGGAATAAGGGTGTTTGGCAATAGGACTGCCTTAAACTTAAGCAAGAACAAGAGTTGTTTGGAGACTAGAATAGTATATCCTGTTCTTAGATTACCCTTAAATAGGATTTAAGATATTTTAAATTCAAAAATTAATTCCAGAATTATAATAATTATTTTTCGTAATAGGATTAAGATTAATAATTAGATTGATTTCTTATTAAATTTTAGAAAATTGTTTTCTAGAATTATAATTAATAATATTTCAATTAGATTGACATTATTAATTAATTGACTTCTTAATTAAAAAAAACTGTTTTCTTTGTTTAATTAAGAAAGATATTTCTTGACTAAATTAACTTATTTCAATTTAATTGAAATGAATTAACTTCATTATTTAGAGCATTATTATTCTTCATTATTTAGAAATTGTTTCTTTAATAATTTAAATAATGAGTTTCTTGATTTATTATAAAAGAATTTTCTCTTAATTAAATTTTAAAAATATTTTAATTTGTTAATTAAATTTTTTTAATTTATTATAAAATAGTTTTCTTGTTTATTAAGGATTAATTTTCTAATTAATGAAGAAAATCTCTAAATAAATAATACAAAATAATTTCTTAATTAAATCTAAGATGTTTTATTTAATTATGAAAGTAGTTTTCTTTTAAAGTTATAAAATAGTTTTCTAAATAAGAAAAGTTTTCTAATTAAGAAAATTTTTTAATTAGATTAGAAAAATAATTTTTCTAAAAAGATTAGACAATAGTTTTGCTAATTAGATTAGAAAATAAGGTTTCTAATGAGATTAAAATGTTTTACTTATTTAATTTATGAAAAGAGTTTTTCTAAATTAAAAATAAGTAAGAAGAAAATTTTATTGATATTTGTTTCAATTAAATTATTAGAGTAAAGAAAAGTGGAAATGGTTTCCAATTGAATTTGAAAATTGTTTTCAAATCAAATTGAATTTCTATTTGAAATAGGAGTTCAGTATATTAAGGAATCAATAGTTTAATTTGATTTAATGTTTTCAAAGAATTGGAAATATTATTTTAAATTATAAATAGATCAATAATTAGAATCAAACGAAACTTGATGTTTATATTCATATAATTTGATTATGTGTGCATAAAGTGCATATTAAATATATATGTTTGATATATATGTTCATTTCGAATTACATGTTTATATATACTATTTTACATGTAATTAGTACAAGATGAGACCAATAAAAGGCAAATACCTCGTTGAAATATTAAGTACATGTTAATAACATGATTGTTGCCTTTCATTGTTATAGGAATAAACTAGAGTTCTGTTTATTATTTGGTTTGTTGAGCAAACTCAATGTCGTTTTAACCCGAATATGTTTAGTCCTATAATGATGGGTTCTAATTAAATAAATTTGTATCATTTAGATGAACAAACTCATGATCATATGAATTTAGAGGCAAGGTTAGGAATAATATATAAGATATGTTTTGGCAAAGAATTGTCACCTAACAAATCTATAAGTCATATGAGATATGATTGAAAAATGTTATCTACCTAATTTTAATTTAGTTGGTTTGTTAAGCAAACTCAAGATCAATTAAGTTAGAATGAGATCCTAGCCTACTACGAAATTATGTGATAATTTCTCCAATTAATATTAGTTTGTTTAAAATAGTGGGAGTAACTAATTAAAGTCCTAATCTTATTTGGCTATCATGGCATTTACCAATTACTGGCTTATATTAAATTGATACTGTTCTAAATAATAGAATACCTTATTAGTATAGATGATACTAAGTAGTGAACTGAATTTCTTGGACATATAGATAATATGAGAAATGTTCTCATAAATGAAAGAATTGTATGTCTATTATGCAATCTTGCTATAGAACCTATTAAGAATTTTGGTGATAAAGCTTGAGAGATATATCAATGTCATATAGTTGATAAAAATGTAATGAAATTTGAGTTAGACAAAATTTACATAAACTTTAAGGCAATATGTATGATAGATGCCATCATCATGATAGCACAATGCAAAGAGTTGCATAAAATAGAACTAAAAGTCTAGTACCTTGAAAGGAATTGTTCCACGTAGTTTAGCTTACTAAAAATCATAAATAAAGACTACAATTAAAAGCATTTTCTATGATATGATAATAGTTATCATTAGAAGAAAGTCATTGCATGCTTTGTCTTGTCAATAACTGATATGATAGAGATAATAGTAATAATATTTATATCTAGAATCTTGACATATCAAAATATATTAAATATAGCCAAAACCATAATTAAAAAACCTCGTAAAATTTTAAAGAAAAAAATCATATATCCATTGTAACTCTTTCCTTTTCTTCTATGCATATAAGACTATATCCAATCTCTTAATTTGTTGATTTGGTGGAATATATACTCTTCCGCCATATCATAACATTTGGACTAACATATGATTTGGAGATTAAGTATAATTTTTTCAATTCATTTTTCCTTATAAAAACTATCATTCAACTTTTAGCTAAAAGCCACAAGTTCAAAAGTACAACAGCTTAGACAATGATGCCATTTTACTCCTAGACCCAACATTGTTTTACTTATGTTAAAAAGTATAAATACAATAGGTCAAGAAAATGATGCCGTTATACTATTAGACTTACTATCGTTTTACATATGTTAAAAGGTAGAAATGAAATGAGTCAAGAAAACTACATTGTTTTCCTCCTAAACCCAACATTATTTTAAAAGGTAGAAGAATAATGGCTTAAGAAAACAACGCCATTCTACTCCCTGATTAAGTACCATTTTACTTCTATCCATGTTCAAAGTTAGGTGGCTTGTGAATTCTTGAGATATCCTCTCTATAATTATTAAAATTCTTGAGATATCCCCTCTATAATCATTATAATTCGTAAGATATTCTCTTCATAATTATTAAGATAGTACAATTGTAACATATTATTAAGTTCTTTATTTAGATATGATCTTGAATTCTGTATATTTGAACTTTCTCATTTCAAAATAAAGTGTATCTAATACAAAATTTATATGGAATTATAGTAGGTAAATTATGACATTTTATCTCTAACATGGCGAAATAAACTTACTAACAGCTCATACCTATAAAAACTCAATTAACCAACACAAATATCACCAAAATACATATGATTTATCTTTCCTATACAACCAATGCCCATTTGATATCCTAAGAATTATTCTGGTTTCTTGCCTTCTTACGGAAGACAATTATTTAATATGGCGAAGGACCATAACTAATACATTTTTAGTAAAATTAAAATTGTCTTTATTAATGGAACTCTATCTATTACTTAATCTAATTTACCAAATGTTATAGACTAGATCAATAGCAACTCCATGGCCATCTCATAGATATTTAATTCTCTTTATCATTCTCTCCATGATAATGTTGTGTACTTTGATACTACAAAGGAGATATGGATCAATTAGGAAGAACGACTTTTGCAAGCAAATGGTCCACATGTACTCCAATAGAAATAGTAAATATGTAGTAGAAGGAAAAGTCGATAGTTGTTTATTATAGGAAACTAAAATGACTCTGGGATGATTGTAAAACTTATTCTTAAATTCTAACGTACATATGTAGAGAAACCAAGGTGATTGTAATGAAGAAAGAAAAAGAAAAAGTCCATCAATTTGTGCACTTGTTTCTTGAGAAGAAAGACAACAACAAAAATTATGACATCAAGAACTATAACTATTATTGAAGATATTGCCTTATGCTACATCATGAGGTGTCACAAAACCTAATATTTCTCATATGATGGCTGAAAATCACGATACTCCAAAGTTATTTTATGATCACTGCAAGAAAATTAAGTATACAAAGGATACATGTTTTGAGTTGCATTGCTATCCAAATTGATGGGAAAGGAACAAATCAAAATTAATATAATGAAAGGAAGCAAATCAAGCACAACTTGTAAAGATGTCAAACTCGTCTATCACATCACCAATCAAAGGTCTTTTCAAGGAGTAGCATACACAACTTATATCACTATTAAATCTTAAAAGGAATCAAAATAACTAATAGCACCTTAATTATACATCTTCTAGGCATAATTCATAATTATTATCTTAGGCTTGATAAATAATTCCATGTGATTTGGGTGTACATTTGATAAACTTTTAAATAAGATGTTGCTTATGTTACTTTTGATAATTGAGCATACTGTGTAAGATTTTGGTGAGCATGTTAATGTACTTTTGGAAGTAGAAAAGATGTGGAATTAATTTGAGGAATAAAGCATCAAGTTGGAAATTTTGACATCAAATATTAAAGCTATATGATGATTCGTGAAAAGTGTATAAAGAAAAGAGAAAGAGAATTAAACAAGCACTAATTTTAGTGTGAGGGACTTTGATGAAACATTAAATATACTTCTGGAGCTCAAATTATTGTGAAATTAATTGGGAAGCAATAATATCATGTTTTTGAGTTCCACACAAAATTTCAAGCCCACATGATGAGTAATGAAGAAGTTATAGTAAAAAGATCACGAAAAGATGAAAACTAAAAAAGCTGGAGAGCAACTTGAAATGGCTAAGAATGCATGCCATGACAGTGGGAATTCCTACTAGAAACACAACATGGAGCTTACTTATTGGGGGTTTTTTTGAGTTGTTGGGACATATAAAAGGGTTAGAAACCCTAGGAGCTGAGAAGAAACATTAAGGGACTTACCCAAGGTGGCATTAAACAAGTTTTGGTGGCTCTCAAAGGTAGAAATCAAAATTAAACATCAAGTTCATCAAGACACACCCACTTTTAGATGTTCTAAGACACACCCACTTTTAGATGTTCTAACATCAAGGAGTGAAGAGAAGAGTGTTCAACTTCAATTAGTTTTATTTCTTCTTCTCTTTTACTATATTTTTTTTATAGAAAATATGTTAGTTAGGGGACTCATTAACATCATGTGTAGCTTAACTCTTTTGCAGGGATTGTTTTTTGAATTATTTGTTGAACTCTTCTTATTGATTCATTGAATGAATATTTATGATATTTATTATACTTATACCTTGTAATAGATTGAGAGATTGAGTTAGAAAATTTATATTTGGTTGTATAATAAGAGTTGGCATCTAATAGATTTATAAACATTAGGTTTTCAAGTGGTTGGAGAGAGATCTTAACTATTTGATTAATTACCTGCTGAATTGCTTCATATCTAATTGGGTATTTAAGAGAGGTTTTGTATATTAAGAGATTGCAAAATTAATTCTATCTTATTCAACTAAGAAAAATTCAAAGTAAAATCCTAACAACTTTGGTTGTCCTAAACAACAAGTTAATGATGAATTCATGCATGCATATCTGTTTGGTCTTTTCTTAAACATTTATGGTTTATAATTGCCAACTAACAATTTTTCATCATTAAAATTTTAGAACCAACGATAAGCGATTGATATTTAATAATTAGTTTTGGACTCTTATAAGAATATGAAATACTATTAACAAAAGTTCTCTGGCCAGAGTTTCATCCAACTTCCGAGAAAGTTTCCCATTAAAAATAAATAATAGTCCAATGATTGTCATTGTCCATTGAACAAGATCATTAATATGTTGTAAAAATTGTTTGGGACTAACTTGGCATTGTCTTACACTACACATCAGAAAGATCCTCTCATGATTCATTATGATCTTGTGTTGGATTAGATTGGATATAACATTATATTATATACCGACCCATCAACCCAGAGGAAAAGAAAAGATTATAACATCAAGTAGATGAAGGAAAATGAAGATTCCATGACCAACTTCAATATTTATTATATAATGTCATTAGGTTATGTTTGGTTCATATCTCTTGAAACACCCTGTTAACCTAAAAACTGTTAATTCTTAAAACAAAACTTTCTAGACTTGCATCATAACGGTGGATAGGTATTAAATGCAACTCAAATTAATGCTGCAGCAACATAAGATTAGATTAAATAAGATTAGTACTATATATATTTAATGCCTTAGAAATTTCACTAACATATTCTACACTAATATTGTAATACCTTATGTCTCGCTTTAACTAAAAGGTAGGTTGCATATATAGTAATTAATAATAATATTATTATTATTACAATTCAGTAAACATTATGAAGACATCTAAATAGTTAATTAAGTTAAATTATATTATTGACCTCTCTTCATGTTGCGTTTACATCTAGAGATGCATTAATTAGAGCATTCGGGGCTTAAAATAGGAAGCAAGGCTTTTGAGACTAGACCATGCCTACATGTAAAAGTCGGCCCAAAACTAATTTAGGAATAAATATTGATCAAAATTAAGAGAGAAGGTAAACAATGAACAGACACCATGTCTTTCCTATCAAGGACTGTCTATGTGGCCCTCAATCACATGGCTGACTGCCAACTTTTAACCTTACATTACCTTGCAATAGATTAAGAGATTGAGATAGGAAATTTGTATTCGGTTGTACAATGAAAGCTAGCACCCAATAAATCTATAAACATTAGGTTTTTAAGTGGTTGAAGAGAGATCTTAGCTATTTGATTAATTACCTATAGAGTAGCTTCATATCTAATTGGGTATTTAAGAGAGGTTTTGTAGATTCAGAGATTGGAAAACTAATTCTATTTTATTCAAGTAGGAAAAATTAGTTACATCTTAAGAGAGGGTGACTAAAACATTAGAAAATTTTAGGTCAAACATTATTGAATCAATAAGATAAGAAGGAAACAAAATAGGGATAAAACCGATTCCTCATTAATTCATGCACTTTATTCTTTAAATTGTTAAGTTGTTTTTACTTTAGTTTAGTTTCAATTCTTAGGCCTTGTTTGGTTTTATTGTTGTTTTAGATTTTCGTTTCTTATTTTTATAAATATAAAAACCAATAAAAATAGCATAGAAACCCAAAAAGACAATATACTAATACAGCACAGAAACCCAAAAAATAACACAGAAACCAATACACATATACAAAAATAAAAACTAAAAACAAAAACGAAAAGTGATACCAAACGTGCTCTACTATTTGGTTTGTGCTTTAGGTAAACTCAAATTATTAGGTGACTAACCTCCTGTACACTTGTGGTATAACTTAAAACAAGCTAGCAATTATTAATAATAACTCAATCGCTAACTTTTCTGTTAAGGCAATTTTTCTAACCAATGATACAATTGAATGGATTCTTGACTTAGGCATTATTGATCATGTTTTGTATGATGAAAATAAATAATATCTTTAATTATATAGTTAAGATTACAAACTGTTATCTTATTTTAGTTAAGTCATATAAGGACGTAACCACCAATTTAGACATCATAATAAATCACATTATTTTCCTACCTTCTTTTTATTGAAATCTTGTCTTTATAAACAAGTTATCTATAATTTTAAATTAAGTCACTCATTTTTTATCCTTCTTTTGTGCCTTATAGGACGTAACTATGAGGAAGCTGATTAGAATTGTAAACTTCACAATAGCCTTTATTATTTTTAGGAAATTAATGTTCCTATTCACAATAGCCTTAATTATTTTTGGGAAATTAAAGTTCCTATTCCTTCAATAAACTCAATCCATTACACCAATTTTGTTTTTTGTTTTTTTTTGCATCAATGACTTGTTCATTTATCTTTTGAAGATAATCTTTAATTGATAGCTTATATTCCCTATTATGAAGAATTCTTTTAAGTATTATGACACTTGCCATCTAACTAACAAGTTTGTCATCATTTTCTTGTTAGCTCTAATGCTTTTTAATTAATTAGTTGTAATGTTTGATGCCCTTATCAAACTCGCTCTCTATTTGATACTCATTATTTCTTAGGTATTTTTTTATGATTTACTAGACTTGTATGGTTTTATTTAATGAAAAGTAAGAGTGAAGTTCTTCATTTTTTAACATCCTTTGGTATCATGGTATATAAACAATTTAGTTATCATGTTAGATAGATTCAAAGTGATGATGAGATCGAGTTCACCACTCACAAATTCAAACATTTTTTCCAACAAAAGGAATTTTAACTCAATTTTCTTATGTCTCTACTCCCTAAGAAAATGGGGTTGTAGAATAAAAACACAGACATCTTGTTGAAGTTGTAAAGGCCTTCAGATTTCAAGCTAGAATACCTATCAAATCCTAGGATGAATCTATTTTAACTGTTGCATATTTAATTAACTATGCTTTTATAACCATCTTAGCTAAATGAGTCCTCAAAAATTTTTATTTTCTTGTAAATGAATTATTTATACCTTCAAGTGTTTTGTGGTATTTGCTATGTTGTTTTCATTTCGAAATCAAAGGATAAATTCAGTGAGTGAGTGACATTCTGTATCTTTATTGCATATCTTTATGGTAAAAAAAGATATAAAGTTATTTCTCGAGATGTTATGTTTCATGAAGATATCTTCCTATTCCACATTCAATCATCAGTACCTATTCATGAATCATCTATTTCGAAACCTATACCTTTACCCATCCTATAACTTGACTTATAAGATATAAACCATATCATTCAAAGTCTTAATCCTATTAGCTATTCTTTTACAACTCCTGAAAAAAATAATGCCCCTTAACCTAATGTCACAGTGATCACCAAGCTCATTATTTATTAAGTACTTATGTTGCTCACTAAATTTACTCATTGTATTTGAGATAGTTAACTTATAACTCATCTTAAAGAATTTTATATTTATTTATTTAGCAATAATAAAGGCTTACCCCATGCTAGTTCTAAGGTAATTTCCTTAAGTACTCCTTATTCATTATCTCAATGTCGTTCTTTTTCTAAATTTTCACTACCTCATACTTATTACCTTGCAGTCATGTTAGGGCAAAAATTCATAGTGTTTTTGAATGATATTTGATGTCAATTTGACCATATTTCGATGCTTAATTGTTTAATTAATGTTTAGAAATGTTTAATTTGTAGTTTGATGTGAAGAATTGGAAAAATGTGCAAAAGGATGCAAGAAGATTATGAAAACAGACCATTAACGACATCCTTTGTAGCCTATCATTTATGGACTACAACCCACCATTGAAGAAGTCAGATTTTGTAGGCTAATGGCAGACTATTCATCTTATAATGATGTCGTTGTAGATCGATTGAGACCACCGTTATAGGGCGTAAACACGTTTTCTCAATAAATTCATCAATATTTGTGGCTTGTCTTCTTCCTCCACTTGCAACTCCTCTAACCCTATAACCAGAAGGCCTCTTCAGACGTTCTAAGCACCCAGCTTTAGAGCAAAACACATTAGTTTTAGTTAGTTTTCATATCAAAGTAGTTTTTAGGTTGTTTTTATTTTCTATCTTTTGTAATTTGAGTTTTTCAAGTTGTTTGGAGTTCTAACAACTGTAATGATGTAGTTCTGAGTTAGAATGCCATTTGGAGATATGATTTGGTTCATTTTAAACTCTTAATTTTGTGTGTTATTGTTGTTATTTTGAATTAATCAAAGTATTGTTGTTTAAATTATATTTATTTTATGCTTTGATTAATTGTTATGCTTAATGTTTAATTTCAATTAATTTATTATGTTGAATGTGTTTATAGATGATTAATTGTTGTAAATTATGATTAATTCATGATTAGTGAATTAATCTTTATTTGTTGAATGGCTAATGCTTATCTTAAACTGATCACTTAGGATATTACCATCAGATAATCTAGGATCTGACAGTCTTTACTTAGGCTATTAGAAAAGTCAATAAACATCGTGATTTAAATCATTGAACTAACCAAAGATTGTTTGATCATGAGGGTATTAGTCTTAGATTAGGATGATTTAGGACTAGACTTCCTAAGCTTTAAGCCTATTACCTAAGTCTGAGGCATAACCAAACTTTAGGATAGGACCAATAGAGATAAGTTAGTGTCTTTACCATGACACTGCCTTGATTTAAAGAAGACCCTAGATTAAGCATCACTGATCCATCAATTAAATCATCAACTACTAACGCTTAACTAAATAATTTAAGAAAAGCAATATGTAACTCTTTTATATTAGATTGGAATTTTCTAGGATTTTTAGATTAGCTTTTATTTATTTATTTTCTTAAAATTATAAAGCTGAGTGTTCTCTAGATAATTGTAATCCAATTGACGTAATACTTACATCATATAAACTTCCTCGTGGGATAGATACTCGGAGTCTTAAACATACTCCACTTTATTACTTGATTCGACTATTACGCTTGCCGAATGTTGGTCTTGAGTTAATTGATAAATTGTGCATTGAAAGATAGATTAATTTGAACTAATTTTGTATATGGCCAACTGTAATCAAGTTTTTGGCATTTTTCTTGGGGAAGTAAATTGTAATATTAGGGATATATCAATGTTAGTTACTCTAGAGTTTGTTTTGTTGTTTGTGTTGTTTTCTTTATTTTGTTTTGAATTTGTTTGATGTTTCGTTTTTTAGTTTCTTTCTTTATTTTGTTTTTGTTGTCATCTTTATTTGTGTGTTAGGATATCTTTTGGTAGCTTACTTGAGTTATCAAGCAGATGTGAAGGCAACAAAAGCATTGGCTTGATAGCTAATGGTATGAGCCTGAAGTTATAATCAATTAGGGCGATAGTTAGACAAATCAATTTGAGAATTTTGAAACCTATACTCATGATTTTGAGGATTACCCTGATTACACTTGGCTTAATTCTTCTTGTTTTAAGTAACCTTCATATTTTCCTGGTCAACCATATCCTGAGTGTATAGATAAGTGTACCTCTAGTTGGATGGATCATCCTAATTATTCTTGGTTTAATAAGGCTACATTCATTTGACATTTAGAAAATCCTTCTCAACCTAAGCATGATCAAAGAACTATAGAGCAAATTTTAGAATTAATTAGGGAAACTGATCATATAGAGCCAATGGAGCTAGCAAGTGAGAGTGGTGAGTTGGTATCAACTTTAAGTAACCCAATTTTTGACACTATTGACTATGAGTATCATTTCTGGGTCGTTGAAAATAAGATCAATGAAGAGTCCAAAGTAGCATATGAGAGCGTAGATTTCATAGGTATTTCAGCTTTTGATTCGTAAGAAAAAATGAGATACTTAGACTTTTTCCAAAGTGCTTTGTTCAGGAAAGTAATTTTGAACTCAGGACCTTGCTGATTGGTATAGAAACCCTTCCAAAATTGG
>JAOXYD010109686.1:0-11503 GCA_028565735.1 Pinacopodium congolense
ATTGAAAGCTAAAGCCCTTAGTTTAATTGTGCATTGAGTGAAACACCCTTCAAGGTGTATTTAGTTACTTGAATTTGAGGGAATTGAATACTTTGGATATTTGTGAATTGTATAGGCTTCTATTTGCCTTGAAAAGATTTGGGATAGGTTACTCTTCACTTTAGAAAGTAAGATTGTTATTTTTGGGTTACTCTTCACCATTGGAAACTAAGATTGTAAAGGTTACTCTTCACCTTAAAAGAAAATTGTACTTGTTTTGATTGATTAGTACAGAATCATCCAACAAGTAGTTGGAAAGGAGATGTAACCTATCTTTGGGGTAGGTGAACTTCTTTAAATTTCCTTGTGTCTTTCTCTTAACTCAACCTATTACATTTACTTCGTTATTTGCATTATCATTTCAGCTTAGGTTGAATGTTGATTTAGTGATTGCATCTAGTTTCCAATTGACTTAGGTTGATAGTTTAAATTTGCGAAAAAGTTTTAATACACAATTCACCCCCATCTTGGGTGGCATAGGACTTACACATATCACATCCATAAATATCAACCATGAACTAGTGAACATATCTTGATCTAAATAAGTCATATCTTTGTTCTCAATCTATCAATCAATCTGATTCTCATTTCATTTCCATCCCTAAATATATTGCTAATTGATAGCACATTTTTTGTATATATTTTAGGCATGTTTTTATTATAATTATATAAGGTTTAAGGGATATTTGCATATGATTTAGTTGCATATTTGGTTTATTTATGAAAAAAATACTACTTAAGTTATTTTAGATGATTATTTATGTTTTAAAGGCATTGGTAAGCATTTTGAGGCACTTCTAAAAGTAGAGGAGGTGTGGATTAAATTTAAGGAGTTGGAGCATCATATTATGAAGTTTCACACCAATTATTAAGCCAATATGACAAGCCATAAAGGATATATCAAGAGAAGAATAAGACAAACTCCCTCATGTACTAATGTTGGTCTAGGTGACTTTGAGGATACATTAGGTGCATTTCCCAAGCCCAGATGGGTAAAAATTTTATGAAGTGCAAGATAATCATGTGAGAAGCTCATATATCAAATTTAACGGGATTTGGAGGTGTATAGTGAAATTAGAGTAGAAAGAGTGAGGAAAGGCAAAAGTTGTTAGAGACTAACTGCTAAGGCCAAGACCATGCTTCATGCATATAATTGTAACAAATTTATAGTAAATTCAATAAACTTGTTCCTTTTAAATGATTTTTAAGAAAAGAGTATCGTCTAAAAATTAATAAAATTAGAGGAACTCTTCTACTTGGATGAAATGATAAAGGAATACCCCGCATCTACAAAAGTTTCGTATCGAAATCCATAAAAGGATATCACATCCAAGGCCCACGGCTATAAGTCCTAGCCATAGGTCTAACATGAATGGGTTTTAAAATAACCCTTCCATGGTTATTTTCTAAATCTCTCTTTCCTCCAAACATCACAAGGAGTCACCAAGAAAAAATTTTGAGATCAAGGACTATCTCCGAAGGATTTCTACTCATTTTTTAAGGAGAAAAAGGATTAAAAAAAATAAGAATTGAAGAATCAAGACACGGAATTGACATCAACCATCATTGAAGAGTCAAGGAGGAAGATTGAATCATCATGAGCCTTTCTTTCTCTTTCTCTTTGCTGATTATTTTTGTGATTCAACTATGATTAGGAACAAATTTTCTCATTAGGATTTGTTTAAGGATTTTAGGATGTAGTATTTATAGTGCGTTTTATTTAATCTTGAATTTTCTTATTTATATTAGGATTGTTTATATATTAGTTTAGTGACATTGTTTATTTAATGTTATGCGAACATAAACGTCAATTTCAGTGCTTTAATTTGTGGATGCTTGATTGAGAGCTCACTGTATATGTTTGATTAAAGGATCAAATCATTGTATACTTTAGAATTACTTTATAAACACTATATCTTACATAGAGACCTAGAGATAGACTTACATAATATATCTGAATTAGGTGTGAGCTTAGCTAAAACAATAGATTCTATAAAGCGAGGTAATGTATTTAATCAATAGAGAGGGATAGAGAGAACTTTCACCTAATTTACTGATAGGAATATGATTGTATAACTTGAGAGAGTGTGTGATTTTACGATCTAATGAATCTGGAAATTAATTTAAATTAAGACAAACGATAAATACGTATACATATTGGAGGGATTAATTACCTTAATCTTAGTTTCATCATTAATGTTATCTTTTATGAGTTTGGCCAAGAAATTTACTTTTATTTGTTTATTAAATTTTCAGTTTTAAACCAATCAATCTCTTTGAATCTTGTTAAGTTAGATATTTTAAGTAGACATTCGCTAGTAATAGTAGTCCCTGTGGATTCGACCCTAGATTCACCTTAGCTATATTGCACTATGATAGGTACACTTGCCTAGTTGTGTGTTGTGGTATTATTATTGTCATTCTTGGATAAATTTAAATAAAACTTGGATATGTATTACATACATCATTAATCATGGTCATTTCTATATCTAAGTTTCAAGTTCTTTAATCCAATCATGTAAATGGTCATGATGTAATAATGTACAATAGAAAACTCATAACTATCACAATCAATCTAATCAAATACATAATCCCATTATTCATATTATTCAATCTAAAATACTCATGCTCATTATGCAATATTTTGTAATAAAACAATCATAGATCATCATATTTAACCCAATCGATTAACATAATTTAATAATTCACAACTGAATGGAAAATCATAACAAAATTCTTTAATTGATTGATAAATGAAAATACTTGATCACATCATTAATCAAATAATCATATAGTGTACTACCTATATTTAATTACCAATTATTCCAACGTTATACTTTAGGAAAATACAATATCATAAATTTTTTTACTAATTAATTAATATCGTAAAAACAATTAAGAAAATTTCTATTATTCAAATAATTCTCATATGCTATTAAATCACATATTGCATATAATAAAATATTATAAAGGTATAATTTAGAAATCCTTACTTGATCTCTGACACTCCAAATAATCAGATCGACCAAACTATCAAGTTATCTAATCCTCAAAACCTAAATATCTATAAAATCCATTAAACCCAATTTAATTTATTAAATCCAATTATTACTAAAATTCTAAAATTAATCTAAATACTCCAAATTTACTAAATTACTCTTTTAATACTCCAAGTTTTATTAAAATACCCTTTTAAAACCCTAAAATCACTAAAATATCCATATGTACATTAATATTCTAATTCTGCCCTCAAACATTTAAATTTTTTTAAAAAATAACCTTACAAATCTCTTATTCCTATTCTACCCTCACTCTTTTTTGAAATTATGAAAAATTAACTTGAAATTCCCTTGTTCTTATTTTAATCCCACTCTTTTTTTTTTGAAATTTTAAAATTGTCCTTAAAATATCTACTTTAATTTTTTATATATTTTTTCTTTTTTAGTTTATTTCTCTCCCTCACCTGCTACTTCTTCTCCTTTATCTCCACTTCATCATCTTCTTCTCTAGAGACAACTCCATCTCTTTCCATTCTCACTCATTTTCTCTGCCAATATCATCTCCCTCACTCTAATTCATCTTCTCTATCTCTACCCTTGTTAACTAATCTGAAAAATCTTACATTTCCCTCACCTCTTTATCTATCTCCCTCACTGTCACCAACAAATCATTCCTTAAAAGGCCTAATCTAGCTAAAATCCACCATAAAATCCACAACCAAACTCATAAGCAATCACACATTCTATTCGATTAAAGGAATAAATTGAAAAAGATAAAAGAAACAACATAAAACAAAGACTTACCATTGGAAAAACAACAACAAAATTCGATGAAATAAGACTCCAAAGTGAATGCTCCTACATCTAAAACATTCAATTTGCTCCTCATTCCAACTCTATAACTACATGCAATTGGAAATCAAAGGAAAACAGAGTTAAGCTCATTGATTCTAATGCTCTCCTAGAGAAAAACTTCAAGTCCCTTCTTCCTCTCCTTTTCTCCCTCTCACAAATACAATTTAATTTAATTTAAATCACTAAAAATAGAGAATTCGCAACCATAAAATAAAAACACCATAGAAAACCATCCCCTTTGACTACATTTATAGAATTCCAGCTAGGAAAATGATTACTGCCTTCCATCTTTAGTTTTTCTTCCTCAATTTTTTTGTATTTTCATGGGTTAGTTTAGGCATAAAGCTAGACTTGGTTTAAGCCCAAGCATAAAATCAAGTGGGATTTACATAGAACTCCTTGTGCTTACCACTAATAAGGTGAAATCTATCTCCTGAATTACATGGTGCTTACAATTGGTGTTTAGTAAAATTATATTTTTCTTTACAACGAATGAAGTGATCCAAATCACTTCTAAATCATATTTCATATTGATAAGGATGTCTTCAAAGTCTTATTTCTCCTACTATAGAAGTTCTCAATTAGTAGATAGAGAATGTAATTACACAAAATAAAACGATTGGATCAAAACAAGATACATCAATGATCATGGTTACTCTACAACATCGGATCCTCTATTGATTATAAAACCATTCTATAGATTTTCCTTTTTCAAATTCTATAGCAAATGCTTTATATATGGTGACAAATCAATTTTATGATGAGAGCACCATAATCTAGATTCCAAAATAGTTGCTAATTAAATATCTAGAGAGTCTAATGCCTCTAGAATATATCACAAATTATGGAAAGGAGTTTCATGCTCCTCATCGCCATTTAATACACGCAACAACTCCTCTTGTCCTTATAATTTTAAAGGAAGAGATCATCAAATCAATTGTTACTAGGCCAGGAGAAGAATAGCCAAAGTCTTTAATGACATATAGACAAATCTTGATGATAACACTAGCCTTCTCCTTTAACAAAAGGTCTAGGAGATCCTCCAATCCATTTTGCTTATCCTAGTGGAAAATAAGTATATGCTAGCCATATTAATGGCCATTTTATTTAGAATGTTGATCCTTTTATGTGTGACTCAAATTGTCATTATTTTATAGAATGATATTCTAATAATGAAGATGACATCTTTGTTATAGGAAAACATTCCAAAAAATAAGAAATTTAAATATCAACCTTAGTGAAGATTCTCATTGTGTGACCAAGATGATGACCCTGATTCTAAAATTTGAATTGGTCTTAGGACTTCACGACCTAAGCCTACAAATCCATATAAACTGCTAAAGGTAGTTGGAAAAGAACATTAGCTTGCCCTAAAATGTTCTAAACAAATGATTCTAGTGATTTTAGAAAGGTTCTTTAATCATATATCGCATATGATGACGAGGCTATATGAAGAAGAATTTCCTCATTTAGAAAGAAGAGTTAATGAAGTGACTTGGATCACTTCTAAACTATATTTTGTTCCAATAAGAATGTCTCTATAGGGAAATTATGTCCTTGTTTCACCCACTAAGAATCTCAATTAGTAAATAAAAAACAAAGTTACATAAAATAGTCCTATGCAGAATAGATTTTAAGGTAGAAGGTTTATCATAATAGGCCCAAGAGACATGCCATAAAGTTAATGAAGTTCCTTCTCAAATTCAAAGATTGCATAGTAATCTGGTCAAGAAAATGGTATAACTTGATGCTAATTTGTGAAGATATTTTGATACCCATTAAATTAGGCTAGATTTCACTAAAAAAGAGAAGGAATTCAAGAGTAAAAAAAGAACTTTAAATAATTGAATTGAATAATTTAAAATGAAAATTGAGATCAATTTATAAGGTTGACCTTTGTTCATTTTTGATAGTATAAACTATCTATACTACACCTTCTTGTCCTGAATCATTTGACTATGGTAAAGTGTTCAAAAAGACTTACCCATTGTTTAGACAATCTATTAAGTTGACAAAATCACATAAACTTAAATAGGGGGGAAAGGATATCCTTTCACCATCCTTTACTAAACTTGTTAACTTCTCTAAAAAACCCTTTAAACTTAAAACTCCACTTACTTCACCACCTAAGCGACAACATGTCCAATTTAATGGAAATAATAAAGAGCCAATGACCCAAGAGTTGATAGCTACTCTTCATCTTATTTACCAACCAATTTTAGATGAATATGATAGACAAGAGTCTTGGTTATCAAAACCTATTATACGAGTTTGTAGCCACTTCCAGTTCAAAAAGCACTATGTGAAGTTCAAACATCATGTTGTGATTAGTTCTAATTAGGTAGAAAGCAGTTCCCAATGTCTTATTGGAATTTTAGTATAGCTCTAGGAGTTCTAGTTGAAGATGATATAGACCAGTCATCTACCAACAATGACAGATTATACTTCCAAACCTCAAGTGAAGCCATAGAGTTTTAAACTAAATTGTAGATGGAGAATATTAGGCAAGTGTTACTAAAGGCACCAAGATTCCAGTACTTCATATCTTACATAGATTAGTTACATGCACTATAGGGGTTGACATGAAATTTCTAGAGTAGTGACTCAAAGTGACATAGTTCACTTATGGTGTATGCTTAATAATGTGAACTCCATCATAAGGGGTGCCTTAGCCAACCACTTTAGCCATTAGAGTAAAAATAAAAGGGGTCACTTAGTCGGTCTTTTTTCATCATAAGGTTGGTAATGAATTTGGGACTTAAATTGAGCACACTGGATTTAGAAGAAAACATTAACATGGAGCCCCCTTAATGTGGATTCAAATAGTTTTAATTACAAAAGCAAAGGGGTGTCTTAGGCTTAAGGGAGTTCAATCTCCTTTAAATGAGTAGGACACAGGTGAAGAACTAACAAAAGATGATGATGAGGAGGAGGATACTAAGGTTGGACATCCTATAAGTGTAGACCCATCTTTTGTTGCACAATTTAACCAGCTTAATACCTAGGTGGATGCTTTACAAATTGAGATAAGGACATATCATTTTTGGATTAATGCCAAATGGGAAAAAGTTTTAGCAGAGGCAATAAATTAGATATGAGGAGGAACAAAAGCAATGAAGAGAGGATCGGAGGTTATAACAAGAGAGATAGGAATAACAACTAACATATTGGTAGCAATTTATATAGCTTCATTATCCACCACCACCATTGCCAGTTAATGATTGATGAGGTGAGCTGCGGATCACTAGGCGGCTAAATTTGATTTTTTTCCTTTGCATTATATCTCTATTTTCATTTTCTTTCAATTTATTTAAGATATTTTACTTTAAACATTTACATTTCGTGGGATTTGGTTTTATATTCTTTGATTTTATGTTTTTGTTATTTACCTCCCCTCGATTTAATCTTTTGGACAAGCTTGTATTTTATGTTATTATTTAGGTAATAGAAAATAAGCTTTGATCATTTTCTCTAAAGCTTTCAATCACTTGAAATGGAATAGGATCCCTTAATGCATGCCTATAGATTGGACTTTATGTTAAGGTAAATCATGTCCTCTTCTTTTTCTTACACTTTCTATACATTATTTTACTTTACCCCTATGTAGATGAGACTTTGGTTTAAGTGTGGTGGGGGGGCGGGGGCGGAATGAATTTGCTTAACTATTGCTATACCATACATACTTTATTTATTGTGGGTTCAAGTGTAATAACTTGAATATTTCATTTTAGAATAATCTTGATTATTAGTTAAATGTTAATTTTAGTATTATAATACAATTGATGCTTTTGATTTAGTAAACATTGTATTCGTTATATATGGTACCTAAGAGGGGGTGAATTAGGTTCTTAAAAATTATTTTTAATATTATTAAACCTAAGTCTTTTTAGCAATTTTAATTAAAAGCAGAAGCTAAACAATAATTTAATTATACAAATTAAATAACAACACTAAATTAAACAATTAAATTAAATGAAATTAAATTCATAAAAATAAAAGAGAAAGGGAAGAAGAGACACAATCGATTTATTCTAGTTCAGGGCAATCCAATTACCCTATATCCAATCCCCAATACCATTATTGAGATTTTGTTCTTACTGTAATCAACTAGAGTATATAACACATTCTTTTTACAAACTTAAGGATAACTTTTCACGCTTCCTTTTTTTAAGGCTTAGGAATAACCTATCACTTTTATTTTTTAAGGCTCAAGAATAATCTATCACTCTCCATTTTCAAGGCTTAATAATAACCCTACAACACTCTTCTTTTTATGGCTTAAGAATAACTCTTACAAAATTCCCAACAACAACTTTACTAAAAGTTCATAAACACTTAAGAATACTCAATAATAATATACAAACACTTTCAATACTTCTTGGATACTTCTTCTATATCTAAACAACATAAAAAAAAGCTATTTATACTTATTCTAAGACCAAATAGCCATTGCTTCAACATTCTTCTCATTTAATAATATACATGTTGCAAATCTGCCTGTTGTAGAGTTGTCGTTGCATAATCTTCATGTTTAGTCGATCGAATGACCTCATTCGATCAATTGATGGTCATTCGATAGACCGATCTTTATTCGGTCAGCCAATCTCCTCAAAGTGAGATTCGGTTGACCGATGCTCCCTTAAGCACTGATGTTCGGTTGATCGATCTATATTCAGTTGATTGATCCTCACTTTATTTGGACAATCAAACGTTTTTGATCAAATGGGCCAATCATCCTTCCAATCAACCTATCCTTATACACACTTAAAGAAGAATAATAATAACAAAGATGTTTTGTCATCATCAAAATAAGGTAGAACCTCATTTGGTTTAACAATCTCCCCATTTTTGACGATGTCAAAACTATGTGATATTAGAAGCATGTAACACACAAATCAAATCACTCAAATATGCAAACGTCACAAAAATTACGACTCCTTTCTACTTCTTTCTAATATCACTTCTATCATTCTCCTCCTTTTTGTAATCATCAAAAGGTATACAACCAATTACAAAAAGGTGTAAACCGTGAATATGAATATAAAACTAGTCACAAATACATATAACATCTACCATTCTCCCCCTTTTTATAAAAGTTTGATACCATTAAGTATGATGCATACAAATAGGATACACTAATCTTCTCCCAACTATATATTCTAAACTAAATTTGAAAAACATCATAATTTTGTCTTACAAGTGAAGTTTAAAATGAAACATTTCTTTTAATGATGTTCAGCCTTAATAAAACATACCAAGATATCCTTTAAAATACCATAGCACACGTATCCAAAAGAGGGATAAAAGCAACCAAATCTCATTTAAAAGGTCTACAATCAAATAATCATAGATACCGAAAGTTGTTAAAAAGTGATTAAACTAAAAAATCACACACTTGAAGCCAAATATATCGAAAAGGAGACTAGTCTATACCAATTTGTTGAAAAACATGATACCAAATGCTAGAGGACAAAACTTGATACTAATTGTTGAAAAATAAAAAACTTGATACCAAGTATTCTTGTCATTCGAAACCCATTTTTCAAAATAAGATACCATTTGTTTACAAACATCATAAGTTGTTGAAAAATAACATATTGATACCAATTGTAATAGAAACAAAGTAAGTCAATTAATGATATCGATCAAAACAACTAGCACAATACCAATTGCTAATATAATCTAAAATAAGCAAAAGATGAAATGCATCATCAACAAGTATTGAAATCACAACACGTTTCTATTCTAAAAGGGATACTCCGAAAAATAACAACATTAAGATGCAAACAAGTTCAAGATACCAATTAAAATTGTTTCATACTTAACACCAATTTTTAAAAAATATCTTAATAGTCTTAACTAATCAAAAGCTCTATCAATGACTCCCCCCTAAATTCATGCAATCAAAATTTCACATAACATGCATGACAAGGATCATATCAATTCATTTAAGCATAAATGCATCTATTCTTGACTTTAAAAAGCTCATGGAAGAAATTATTGAAATTATACTCAATTATGCAATTTGGATGAAGTTCCGTGCTCCCCCTCACTATATGAATAATACTTAAAAGTATCATCATAAGATTTGTTTAAAGACTGAAAGTCATGTCACGAATTATTGAAAACTTAATATGGGAGATCTTAAAATACATGAAGTCGAAATTTTAAAAACTTTAATGAATCTTGAAACCTTTTCTATCAAAGTATTACAACTTTTTTTAAAAAATTAAGGCATTTTAGAAAAACGTCTAGGCTCCCCCTCAATAAAACAAATTTTCTAAACAATATGTAAGTGTGGATTTTTAAACTACATGAGAGGGATCAAAATTTTTGAAAAACATGATTATAGAAATATGTACAAAAGGCTTCAAAACATACTTACAAGTGCAAAATCAAAACATGTAATCCTTTAAACATTTAAGCCTCCAATGAGCACTTAAAATAAACATATCAAGACATTTATTAAGACATAAAATAATACAGAATTTAAACATATAATAATGATGTTTAAGAAATCTCTTCAACCAATACCAACTAAAAGAAATCAGGAAGGTTAAATGTTATATTCATGCAGTAAAATCAAGATTTCTAATAAGTTAAAACTTTAAATTTAGCCAAACAAGAAAATATATATCATATACACAAGTTATGCGTAAATAACATAAAAGGCGGGAATTGAAATCACAGAATTTTGATCATTCGATCGATCAAATAACTAATATCGATCGACAGATGTCCCAACACACCACATTCGGTTGACCGAACTAATTCCATTGGTCGATCGATATACCTGCAAAACACATTCGGTCAGCCAAACTAGTTCTATCGATTGACCGATAATTAACAGTACGTAATCATACAAAATTCTCATTTTTTCAAGAATTCAATTACTTTATTTGTAGTCTAAGTCACAAGATATCAAGTAATACACAAATTCAAATAGATTCAATTGTCTAATTTTTAGTCAGAATTACAGTTAATCAAGACATTAATGTAAAGTTTAATCAGGTAGATAAATATAGGTTTAAGATATACCTCCCCTTTAATAATTTATCACTAACCTCTTGTAGTTTTTACATCCTTGGTTCAATAATGTTGGTGATTTATTTTCTTTTATGCTCTTGGAGATACCCTTTAATACCTAACAAATAAATTTAATGAATTTTTGGTACCTATATCATCTTGGATCCTTGATGGTTAGTTTTATACCTTTCACGACCATTTGACAAATATTTAAATGATCAAAGCAATTTTATTGAACATGCCCAAAACGACCATAATAATGACAAGTTAAGGGTGTATATGCATTCTTATGACCATGCCTTGGTCTAGATCCATTAAAAATTCTAAATGTATCATGATAATGAGGTCTTAAATTGTTCTTATATGCATGTCTAGATATAGGAATTCTTATTTGATGAAAATCTTGTTTAGAATATGCATGAGACATATTTAAAGGCATACAATAAGTATTTTAAACATTTCTAGCTGCATATATATGATCATAAGGAGCAAATAAAGTAGAAGGCTTATAAGCATCATTTTGATGATGTGCATTAACAAAGAAATTAAATCTATTTTTGGGCACATGCACATTCACATTCTTT
>JAOXYD010109697.1:0-11503 GCA_028565735.1 Pinacopodium congolense
GGAAGCTCCTTCTAGCTACTGCTTTAAAAGATGAAACTACCCACCTGCAAGGGGGGTAATCAAAATCATTGGATATCTAGGATTGAGCATAATTAAATCAATAAGGTAAAAGGAGGATAAATAAGGATATAATAACCCCTAAGTTTTTATCATTAAGTAGCTACAACATTATTCCCATCTTCTACGTGTTCATTTATTGAGTTTTGTTAACTTATTTTAATTTTCAATTTCTACATTTTTGGCTTACCTTAATCAAAGTGTTATTCAAATTGTTAGGTATCTATACTCAATCCTCATGGGAATGATATCTATTATACTTTAAGATATGATCTATATACTTATAGTGTAGCATAAAATGAACAAAACTTTCAACTTTTGATTGCTTTTGTTTTGATTAAATGTTTAAGTTGTTATTTGAAGACAAGCAACAGAAAAAATGCAGGGGTATTTAATAGTACCTAAATTATACATCTTTTAGGCATATTTTTATGATGAATATCTTGAGTTTGAAGGAAAAATTCATGTAATTTATGTGCATATTTAGTTAATTATTGAAATAAGATGTTGCTTATGTGGTTTTCAATGATTCTTTATGTTTTGTAAGATTTTAGTGAGCATTTTTATGCACTTTTGAATTGGAAAAGAAGTGGAATAAATTTGAGAAACTAGAGCAACAAGTTAGAGAGCTCCACATTAAATTTTATAGCCAAGGATATGTAAAGAAGAAGTTATAGTAAAAATAACAAGGGAGGAAATTTTGGATAGACCAAGTTAGACCCACGACAATGGGTTTGCCTATGGTTTCAGGCTAGAGAGAACCATAGAGAGAGCCATAACCATGCCTTTAGAAAGCTCCATCACATATTTAATATAATTTTTGTTATTTTTAAGGAACTTCTGACCTCTTAAAGCCTCCAAGTAGTTGCCAAGAGGGAACAACAAGTCCTAAGCCATCTTATAAAGGTTTCGCACAAGATTGAAGGAGAAAAATAGATCAAACACATTAAATTCAAGATTAAGATTGGATTTCACAACAAAGCCTTTCTAATTCCTTTCTTCTTATCATTGTTGTTGTAACTTTCATAATGTTTAGGAACTAATTTTCTCGTAGGATTTAGACTGTTATGGACCTTAAGATGTAGTGTATATTATTTTCTTTTATTTAATGTGAATCTTTTGTTTTTCTTTGATTTGCCTATAGAGCTAATTCATATTATTTTTTTAAAATTTATGACCATACAAATTCAATTCTAAACGCATGATATCATATGTTTAAATGGAGAAATTCTAATATATGAATAGATCAACCATAAGTGATGCAACTTGCATGGAGTCCTTGACCATAGGCTTACATGAAACATTCGAATTAGGTATGAATCGAAACAATAAGTTCAATAAAACTTAATAATGCATTCAATTAATGAATTGAAATAGTGTGACCAACCACTTGATTTGTTAAACTGAGTGGAAATTACATGACAAGACGTGAGCTTATAATTCAATTTAGGGAACCTATAGTCTAACATAATCTAGAAAATTTATTAAACCAGAGTCAAATGATAAATACAACTACATCTTAGAAGGATTAACAATCTAGATCCTAACTTCAATATTGTTTATTAATTCATGTGAGATTATTTTCAAGTTTGATTTAGTTTATTTAGTTTATTTTCCTTTAATCAATCATCTTTGAGTAGGTTAGATAATAGAGATAGGAACTTAATGATAGTTGTACTCCTATTGGATTGAAAACCTAGACTCACATTAGATCTACTATTTAATGATAGGTGAACTTTCCTTATTATGTGTTGTAGTATTGTTTGGTTGTGATTCTTTGTTTTATTCTTATTTAAAACTTAGGTGAGCTTCACATGCTATCACATATCCAGTTTGTTCTATTTAATAGATTTAATTCCATGGCACTGAGATCCCTTCCTCCATACACTTTAAGGAAGTGCCCAGAATATGACACCATTATATTTACATCAGTTGATCATACCTAGTAGATCAAAGCCTATAACTGGAATGAGATCATTATAGAGCATATTGTAATAACTTTTGTGGAGGATAAATTTGGCATCTTGAATACATTCCAAGCATTAGTTATGAGTTAATATTACAGGTAGATAGTCCCCACTAGCCCAGCATAATCAGGGAGTTCTATACTAACATAGAATAAAAGGAGGATGTGAACACCATAGATATCTAGTCGTTTGTGAGAAGTACACTTATATACTTACTAGAGGTTATTTATCTACTTTACTATGGGTATCTAATGATGGGATGATTTATGAGTAGCAGTGGGGCTACAATCACTTCAAATCCATACTTTTTTAGTAGGATTCCTGGAGATGATTTGGGGTTATGAAGAGCTACAAACATCAAATCATCTCCCACCTATCAGCTGAGTGCTCATGAGAGGGTCATAATCACTATGCTAAGTTTCAATGTGTTATGAGTATCCTAAACAAGATTATATCTTATATAGGATGCTTAATGATTTAGGAAACATATCTAGCATCTGACTAGGAAGATTTTATTATCTTACAAATGTGAAAGTGGTTCAAATCTGGCAACTGAGTAAGGTTCTTTTCTTCCCTTTCTTACTCATAAGGATTTTAAAGGATCTCAAAGTTAACTTCAAAGGGAGAGGTCTATATATGTCCCCTTAAAACATTGGTCATTTACTACTTTATACTAAAGCTATAAAAGTATGGTGGGATTTCAAAGCAGTGGTGAAATCTAAAGGTACACCCATTGAGAATCAATAAGAGACTTAATGACCCCACAATATGGTAGGTTTCGAGAGCAATTCCTACAGATGCACCCATTGAGAGTCAATAAGAAACTTGATGACCCCACAGCTAACTGACTTAATTCTAAGAAGATCACGAGGATGCTTTAGATGAGGAACCCTCTGAGCCAATACCTCTTATTTCACATCCATCATTGGTGCTACTCCCTTGACTTCCATATCATTTGAGCCATCCATAAGTACTATCCATAAGATACTTATGTAGATCGAAAGCAAGGTATATCATTAGTAGAGGCAAATCGATCAATTGTGAGAGTAATTAAGATTTAAGGATTCAATAACAAGTAATTAGTTGAGGTTATTTTCCATCATTGTACACTTTTTTTTATGTTATCTTTTGTATCATTATTAATAATATTTATATTCTATTCTATTTTGTCTCTTATGGATTTCACTTTTTTTTTCAATTCAATTTAAAACTCTTAATTCAAAAGGGAAACATTCCAAACTAATAATATCAAGGGAGTTATATTGTTCTCAATCTCTCTTTTTGTGTTTATTTTTTATTATTTGAATATTGAGGACAATGTTTAACTTAAGTATTGAGAGGAAATTACAAATAAGAATTCTTATTACAGTTGATATTGTTGTGAATCTAATTGTGATTTATTTGATATTTCATTTTAAAATTTTCTTAATGGTTATTTAAATGTTAATTAATGTCATTTAATTTAATTAATGTAAACAATATAGTGGTATTGATTGATTTATGATGGATTATGAATTTGTTTAACTATGGTTATGAATTATGTATATAAAGTTAACTCTTTATGCATTAAATTTTTATGAGATTTTACATGGATTTTTGTGTAAATTTGAATAATGTTTCCAATATAGGAACTTTTGATAAAATTAAAAAAAATTTTAATTTTTGAATTTGATTAAATTGAAAGTGAAATTGATTAAAAGTATGAATGTGTATAAAAAAGGCAAGACGGAGCACAAAATGCATATGTCAAGTAAAATAAAGCATAAAATGTACTTTTCCATGTAAATTTTGAAAAGTAATAAGGTTAGGAAATGTTTAAGAGGAAAATAGACACATCATTGAATTGCCTTAGGAGAATTTCCATGATTATTCATATGAATTTCTTAAACTTTGATAATATCCATAAGGATTGACTTTATGATATGTTTTTACCATAGTTATTAATTCATGATTAAGAATGAATTAGGATATACTAAATAATTTTGGTTGCATTTATGTGAATTGAAGTTCTTAATTAACACTTGGAAGCCAACGGGAAGAATTTGAATAAGTATCTAGATAAGTTATTTGAGGACAAGTAATAGTTCAAGTGTAAGGAAATTGATAGACGTATTTTGTATCGACTTTTAGGATATGATTTTATTTGTTTTCAACCCTGAATTTTTGCTTTTTATATGTACTTATAGTTAAAATGTAGGTTCGTACTTAATTATGGAATTTGATGTGAAAAAGATCAAATTTGGACAATTTTCCAAAAATTCAACTTAGATCTTTAACCCTTAATGTCCCTGAAAACTACCATTAAAGTCCTAGATGGAGAAAGAGAATCAACATCATTAGAGGATTACATCGTTGATCTCTAAAGGAACCACCATTGTACTAACAGTCAAAGTTAGAAGACAAAGGATACCTTATAATGACATAGTTATAGATCGTACAAACCACTGTCATAGATCAAATTGAAGACAATGTATCAATTTTAGGTTATACTCCTTCGAAACGTGACTTAAGAGTTATTTTAAAGGCAATTAATTATTTTACCCCCTAATTAACCTTAAATCTAGAATTATATATTAAGAGACAATTTGGAGAGTCAACAATCTTTTCACAATTTTTAGCTTTTAGTTAGGTTTTCTTAGTTAAGTTGTCTCTCAAATTTATATTAGAAACTTAAATAGAAAATCCTTGTATAGTATAAATTTTGGTTATATCTCATTCTTTTGTTCATTAGTATCTTACAATCATGTGCTTTTCAACTAAATCCTTGTATTAATGAATAAATATATGTGGCCAATTTGATTAACAACTAATGTGAGTTAAGTAGATGGGTTAACTATGTTCTAATTATTTAATTATGTGAAGATCTTTGTTTACTTGAGAGTTTAATATATTATAAAAGGGATTAGAGGAATCTATCTTAATTACTAAAAAATTTAGTTTAAAACATCATTTAAATTAATATAAAAAACAATTTAAATTATAAATGACCAAACTTTGGTTAATTATAAGGGTGTCAAATCTAAAAGAGGATTTTAGGTTTGAATTTCATGATCTTTAAGCCTATTAACCTAAGTTTTACTGAATGACCAAACAATAGAATAGGATTAATAAAGAAAAAGCATTGACTTAATTATAACTATGTCTTGAGTTAAGGAAGATATCTTAAATCTAATTACATATAATTTCCATAGATTTAGTTAAGCCATTGAAACTCAAAACCTTAGCTAGACTTTGATATTAGTAACCTTAGTTCCTACTTAAGAATCTATTACATTATTTGAGTGCTTTAATTAATTTAGTTATTAACTTATTTTATCACTTTAATTTGGGTTCTTTAGATACTTAGACACTAATTGACTTAGTAATTATAGTAGATCCTTATGGGAACAATATCTAGATATATTACTTGTTGATAAGTACACTTGCCTTAGGTTAGTCTTAAGTTAGAAATTGATTTAATTATAGTAAGAATAGACCATAAGGATGCATAGACTCGTACGCAAGGTTTTAATCATATCCTAAAAAGTCTTATTTGTTAGTCGTTAAGCGCTTTCTTAAATGTTTATATAATACTATATTATTAGAATTTTCGTATCTAAAAAATACATTTTTAAATTAAGTTAGATATTTGGATGCGAATTATACTAGTAGCTGTTAGATAGAAAAAGTATAATAGACACATGCTAATTTTTAGGGAATTCATTAGTTTCATGGTTTAATATGAAACAAAATTCAATTGCTTTATAAACAATAGAAGTCAAATATATTATAGCTAGTAGTTATTGTGCTCAAATCTTTTACCATAGGCAAAATTTTAAAGATTATAGCATGGAACCCATAAAGAACCCCATTAATCCCATCCAACACTTTAAGATAAATCACATATAGATTAAAGTGTCACTTTATTAGAGATCATATGTAAAATGGTGATATTAAGTTAGAGCTTATTGATGCAAGCCACCAATTAACTTATATCTTTAATAACTTATGAATGAGGATTGATTTTACATGACTATGAGAGAATTAGGAATTGCAGATGGAAATTCAATTTGATAATGTATAAATTAAGGATTAATTGTTTGTGCATTCATAGATAACTTTTGGATGGTTCAAAAAATAAGGAGAAGATATGTGATATTAGTTGTTCTTATTAGGAGGAGTAATATATGATGCATGAATTTAAGGTAAGTCTAGAGTCTAAGGGGAGTTTTGTTTTTTTGACCTTTTGCTTGTTGTGTTTTTTACTTTTCCAATATCACATGTTTTGGCAGTATTAAAAAAAGGGAGATTATTGAACCAATGGAGTTTTCAACCTATATTTTGATGATTAAAAAATTCTATTACTACTAAAAATTTCTTTGTTTTTGATGTATTGAAAAAGGTAGGAATATGAAAAGGGTGCAAGGAAAAAAAATTGGAGTAAAAGAGAATATATATGAAGAACAAATTCAAGAATGTAATTGTGATCAAGGATATGAAGACTTAATAAGTTAATTTATGCAATTTTTTATGTAAATCTTATCTTGCTTACCATAGTTGTTTAAGGGCTCAACCATTGCATATGTTAGCCCTAATGGCATTATTATAAAGAAGTTTACAAGAAAGTCAAAAAGCAAACCATTACACCTAATTTTAAAAGTGACCTACCAATAGTCATGCTTGATTCTCTTCTAGTCATACAAAATATATCTTCATTTATTGGTTTATTAACAATATCAGTCATCTGGTGTGTTGTATCAATAAATTGCAATTCAATATCATCATTTTCCATATGATTTCTTACGAAGTGATATCTTATATCTATGTTCTTGGTCCTATAATGTTGAATTAGATTCTTTATTAGGCATATGGTACTAATGTTGTTACACCTAATGGGGACCTTAGTAAGCTCTATACTGTAATCTCTAAGTTGTTTACTAAGTTCAAGTATTTGTGCATAACAACTACCAATGCTACATATTATGCTTATGCAGTTGACAAATATACTGAATTTTTCTTCTTACTAAACCATAAAAATAATAAATTACCTAGTACTTAGCAAGTGCAAAATGTGCTTTACCTATCCAAAAGGCTACCAGAATAATCTGCATCAGAATAACCAACTAATTATATTGATGCATTCTTAGGATACTGAAGTCATAAAGATAAGGTTCCAAAGAAGAACCTAAGTATATGTGTAACATCTAAAAGATGTAACTCCCTAAGAACTGATTGAAATCTAGTACATAAAATAATAATAAACATAATATTGGCCTACTTGCTACAATATAAAGCAAGGTACCTATCATACCTTAGTGGACTTTTGCATCCACTAGTTTTTGTTTGTCATCTTTATTCAACTTTATGATGGTTAGTAGTATTCCTAAAGTATTTGCTTAGTCCATCCTAAAGGTTTTTAATAGTTCCTTAATGTACTTGACTTGATTAATAAAAAATCCATCATTCATTTGCTTTATTTGCAAGCCAAGGAAGAAGTTAAGCTTTGCCATCATACTCATTTCAAATTTTCTACTCTTATACTTAGAAAATTCTTTACATAAGTTTTCAATAGTAGCATCAAAAATGGTATTATCAACATAAATTTGAACAATTAAAATATTGTCATTATGCCTTTTGATGAAGATGATGGTAACTAATTTACCCTTAGTAAAACCATTTTATAAAAGAAATGCACTAATTCTTTCATACTAAGCTCTAGGAACAAAGTTTAAACCATATAAAGCCTTTGAAAGTTTTTAAACATGATTGGTGCATCATGATTTTCAAAAATAAGAGGCTGGTCAATATAAACTTCTTCTTATATAAAATCATTTAAAAAAGAACTTCTCACGTCCATTTGAAAAGTTTAACACCCAAATAGGATGCAAATACAAGTAAAATCCTGATTACTTTTATCTAGTTACGGGTGTAAAAGTCTCTTTATAATCGATTCCTTCCTATTAATTATAGCCTTTTGATACTAACTACCTTTGTTTCTCGCAATGTTACCTAACTCATCAACTTTATTCCTAAACACCCAACTTTGTACCTATAATTTGGTGATCTTTAGACCTAGTGTTAGGGGTAAATTGTTTTTTAATAATATTTTATATGTATTTACCTCTATTTTGGTGCTTAAATGTTTAATTTATATTTAAAAATGTTTAAATTGCATATTAATGTGAATAATTGAAGAAACGTACAAAAAGGAAGTAAAATCATCCAAGTATAGAGCATTAACGGCGATCTAGCTAACCACCATTGATGAATCCACAAACCCCCATTAAAGGAGTCAAAATTAGACTATCAACGGTAGTTTGTTCATCCTTTAACGACATCATTGATGTTCAATGTCAACTGCCATTAATCATCGATAGATGCATTTTTTAACTTAAATCTTCAACAATTATAGCTACATCTTGCTCCAATCCTCAACTGCTCCTTCCTATAAATGTAGAGGACATCCAAAGGCCTGAAACCACGTAGCTTAGGGCAAAAATATTTGTTTTTCTCTTCGTTTTTCATATCAAAGTAGTTTAGGTTGTTTTTATTTTCAATCCCTTGTAATTTGGGTTTGCATATTTTTTTTGTGTTTCCAAAAGCTGCATAAATGTGATTTAAAGCTAGATCATCATTGGGGATGTGATTTGGTGACTTCTAACTCTTAATTTCATTTTATGTTATTATTATGTTGAATTAATCAAAGATATGTTGCTTAAGTTTATTATCTTCTATTCTTTTATTAATTTATATGCTAAATATTTAATTTCAGTTAAGCTAGGTCGTTAAATGTGTTTATTAATCGTTAATTGTGTTAATTAATTATTAATGCAAGATTAGTGAATTAATCTTTATTTATTAAATGCTTAATGCTTGTCCTGAACTAATCACTTAGGATATTACCATAAGATAATCTAAGATTCGATAATCTTTACCTGGGTTATTAGAAAAATCAATAAACAATATGGTTTAAATCAGTGAAATAACCAAAGACTTGGTTAATCATGAGGGTGCTAGTCCTAAATTAGGGAAATTTAGGATTAGACTTCCTAAGCTTTAAGCCTATTACCTAAGTCTTAAGCATAACCAAACTTCAAGATATGACCAATAGAGATAAGCTAGTGTCTTAACTATAGCGTTATCTTGATTTAGTGAAGATACCTTAGATTAAGCATCACAAATCCATCAATTATATCATTAACCATCAAAGTTTTAACTAAATAATTTAGAAAAAAGCAACCTTAAACTCTTTTACAATTTATTGGAATTTTTGTAGGCATTCTATCTTAGTTTTGTAATTTTATTTTAATTTCTTGATTTTAAAACTGTAATTCTCTAGATAGTTGTAATCCAATTGAATTAATACTTACAATCACATAAACACTTCCTCGTGGCATCGATACTCAGAGTCTTAAAAATACTCCTCTATATTACTTGTTACCATTGATGCACTTATCGAAAAGTTGGTAATTAAAAGTAAATTTGTGCATTAAAAGTTAGATTAATTTGAACTAATTTTGTGTATGACCAACTGCAATCACCTAGTACTAAGGTCCAAACCTTATTCCTCTCAAATTGATTCAACTCCTCATTCATTGTAAGAACTCAACATTCATCATTAAGAGCTTCGTTTATGTTCTTAAATTTTGTATAAGAAATGACATCAATATGAGTAATATCTCCAAGAAAGAATCTAGTTGCTACAACTCTTTGCACACCATTTATGATTAGGTTAAGGATGATTCTTTTTATATCTCCACTTTTTAGGAAATTCCTCATCCTTCTTATCACCCTCACTTGGTTCAACAATTTGCTTACTTGGTATATGATGAGTGTCTCGATGATTCTCCTTTTCTTCTTCTAAAACTAGTTTTTCCAAATTTTTTTACAAACCTATCAACATCTCTAAAACTTTTTTCACATACATAGGGTTAAGTCTCATAAAAATAAGTATAGACCCTTAAGTCACTAAACTCCTCTTTAAAACATTTTATATGCCTTATTAGTGAAAGAATAACCTAATAAAATACCTTCATTCATTTTTTTAATCAAATTTATCCAAGTTATCCTTAATATTAAAATTGTAATACTTACACTTAGAGACCTTAAAATAACTAATCCTTTAGGAGGTCTTATCCAAAGTTGGTCGTAGCCATTTCTTACGATGTTATATTTTTTCTTTCAAAAACTCCATTTTATTAAGGGGTCTTAGGTATCAATAAATTATAAAAAAAATTCCATGTTCATAAAAAAATTCAAATAAATCATTCCAAAATTCTCTAGCATGATCACTTTTAACTTATGTAATTAAAAGACCTTTCTCCTTTTGGACTCTTTATGTAAATTTCACAAAATAACTAAAATACTCATATTTGATAATAAGAAACAAAACGATATAAACCTACTAAAACCATTTTTATGACAAATGCATATGATTTTTTCACCTAAACTAGCAACTGTAGTAGGACAAACAAATCCATATGTAAAAGCTCCGAAAGTCTAAAAGATGTTACCACTTTTTTACTCTTCATTTTCTTCCCTATTTGGTATGCTTCACATACCTTGTCCTTCTCAAACTTGACCTATGATATCCTATTCATTAATTGCTTATTATTTAGGTTAGAGATGAGTTTCATGCTTATATGACCTAGTCTAAGAATCTTCACTCATAGAAATAAAACACTTTATATCAAAGTTAAATATATTAAGATTAATTTTCTAAATATTTATTTCTATCTTACTAATAAACATAATTATATTATCTAACATTGTAGAAATAATTCATGATTTTCCTTTAAAGCTAACTTTAAAATCCTTATAAAAAAAGTTTGCTCACTCTAAGAAAATTATGTTTTAAATTATCAATCAAAAGCACATTATCAATTATAGTGTAATTTTTCTTACCAATTTTTTCAATGTCAATTATCTTACCTTTCAAATTATCGTCAAAAGTTATGTACCCATCGTCTTTGCTCTTGAGTCAGATAAATTGGGATGCATCTCCCATCATATGTCTTAAGTATCCACTACCTTCATACCATTGGCTCCTTTCTAATTCCTATAAAAGCAAATAATTTATTTTAATTTAAATATCCATACTAACTTAGGTCCTTAAGAGTTAGTAACCTTCCTATCATTTAAGCCTCTTAATAACTTATGTAACCAATTTTGTTTTCATAACAAAATTTTCTCATGCCTAAGATGTCCATAAAGGGGAGTTGTTTTGCTTATATGCTTGTTTAGGTCTTTTATCACTATTTTTCATCCTTTGATCATAATGATCCTAGAGTAAGAATGAAACATGATTATAGATTTATGTACATGCATATAGACAACGTGGAAATTTTTAGGATCATATTTGCTCACATGAGGCCTAAATATGTAAGCCCTATGGCACCTAAAAGGGGGGTGAATTGGGTGTTTAAAAAATTTCTTTATAAATTAAAACACTTTAAACACCTTAGTCTAATTTTAATTAAATGAATTCTCTAACCAAAATT
>JAOXYD010109708.1:0-11502 GCA_028565735.1 Pinacopodium congolense
TATGGTTAAGAAAAAGCTTAATCTCTAAATACTTAAGTTGGAGTTTGGTTATGTCACAATCTTAAGCATAAGGCTTTATAACTAAGAAGTTTTAATCCAAAAATTCCAAATTTCAAATTATAACCCTCAAGATAAATCAAATTTTGGTTATTAATTGATTTAAATCAGGTTACTTAAGGATTTGTCTAATAAATTAGGTAGATTTCTCAGATCCTAACTTATTTTTGAACTTTATCTTACATGATTAGTGTAAAACAAGCATTAATCCCTTCCAACAACAAAGAACAACCTTTAATCACACATGGAAACATATTTAGCATATGGTCAGATCATTTTAGAGACATTTCTTGACCAAAAATAGATTCAGCAACTCGTTTTAGGCAAGAAACAAATCAATATCATGATATTCAACATACTCTTACAAAAATGTTAAGGAAAGATGAATTTAATAGATAAAAATAAATTAAAGTGCACCAATATTAGGCTCTAAACATGTTTACAAGCTTGAATCATGTGTATGAGCTTCAACAACACCAAAATACAACTCAGATATGCAAAACAAGGTGAAAATCGTGAAGAATAAGAGAAAATAACCGTAACACTTCTTTCAATCTAATTTCTCTATTAATTTCATATTTTTTTCTAGCCAACCCTACTGATTTTAGGTTCTCTAAGTCTTTATATATGTCAGCTCCAAGTGGGGAGCAACTAGGGCAAGTTGTAATAAGTGGAGAAGAAGATCTACCTGAAAAGGTGTCGACTGCTACTTAAATGACACTTAAAAAGGGTAAAATGACACCTTATGAACACCGTCGTTTTAGTGTCTGTTACGAAAGTAAAACGACATTCAGTAGGGTCAAACGACACCCTTCCATACCTATCATTTTAGTCCAAATTCTTGAATTCGAACATCCTTTTCTCGAATTTTCATGGATAATTTAGCTCCAACTAAAATATTCATCAATCAAACACATAATTTAGCCTATAACATAAAATGTAAGCAATTATACAATAATTTGACTTGAAATGGAGGCAAATATGTGATAAATGTCAAGTTTATCATATACGCTGAGGTTGGATTAAGGGTTTGCTTCCTTCTTCTTTGAATATTTAATGAGTGTAAATAGAAGGACTTACACCTTTAATTTTAGGTAATGTCTATCTTATTGCATAATGATGCTCTCAAAACACTCTTAAAAATCCTTCCTCCATCGTATCAATTAAAGACAATAAAATAATCACAGGGAAGATGCTTAAGATTGAGAATCAGTGGCTTTTTAATAGATGGCCTTGGAGGGGACTTAATTGGTGATTCTAAAGGCTCATACCTCTTAGATTGAATCTAACTGGAGGTTTCCTTCCCAAATTCTAATTCTGTTAAAACTTCTTTGACTTCATCTTCCTCTAATTCCAAAGAATATGAATTGATTTATGCCAGCAAAGGATCTGAACAAAGATACTTGAATGGATCATCTTAAATGGAATTCACATAAATGAAGTTTCAAGAATCCAAGTGAAGGGATGTCTTATTGCCTTGAATACATCAAACTCAATTTCCTCATCCTGAAGTATAAGAATGCGCTTGCAGTAGCTATGAATGGCCTTCCCAAAATGATGGGCACTAAACTATCTTCTTCTATGTCCAAAACAAGGAAATCAATCCTTGATAATTCCTTTTGGATATGTCATAAATCTATCCATTAATTGTAATAAAGTTATAGTTGATTTTGACTTTTCTAATCCTAACTTCTTAAAGATAGACAAGGGCATCAAATTAATGCTCGTTCCAAGGTCCATCAGAACCTATTTATTTATAAGCTACTAATTGTACAAGAAATGTTAAAACTACTAAGGTTCTTGACCTTTAGAGGTAACTTCTTCATAAGGATAACAAAACACTCTTCATTAAGTTTGACATCTCATACTCCTCCAATCTTCTTTTCTTAGATAGAGCTTCCTTTAAAAATTTTGCATAAAAGGGTATTTAGGCAATAAACTCGATAAACGAGATATTGATATGCAACTTTTTAAACATTTCCAACAGATTTTCAAATTACTTGTCAAGATTTGCATGCTTCAACCTTTAAGGGTTGGTAATCCTAGATTTATAAGGTTGCACATTTAAATTAGCAAATAATCTATGTCGCTTATTCAAACTTTCACCCTTAACTTCCTTCTCTTTATTTTTCTCTTCAACTCTCTCTCTTATATCATCTTCTCTTTTAGCTCTCTCTCTCTCTCTCTCTTCTGTCATGTTCTCTTTCTTTTTCTATCTCTTCACCTCTCTCTCTTCTATCGTGTTCTCTTTCTTTTTCTTTCTTTTTCTTCCTCCACTAATACTTGCTTTCGTTTCTCTCCTAAGTTCACTTTTTCACCTTTAACTTCTCTTTCACTTTTCAGGATAATAATCTTATCATGCTTTCAAGGGTTGGCTTCAGTAGTGCTAGGTAGCTTATCGAGTAGCCTCTCGTATAAGAGTTATACAATTTGCCCAACTTAAGTCTCCAAATTCTTTATAAATGCCTCATAAATTTGCAGTCTTAATTCATTAGATTGAATATAATTAGATACTTTATCTTCAAAACTAGGCAATTCTCTTTTATGTTGATTAGCTCTAAAGTCAGGTAGAACTGCTCTTTAAGGGTTGGCTTGAGATAGTTGCTGGTATTTCTGATTATTACTCCATCAAAAGTTTGAATGGTTCTTCCAACCAAGATTATAAGTATTTGAAAAAGGATTTCCCGTTTGCCTATTGAATTTGCCAATAAACTAAGGGACCTTTTGGTATCACTTCTTTTTTTTGTGTTTTTGTTTCTTATTTTTGTATTTCTATTTTTCTTATAAAGAAAAACAAAAAACTGTTTGGTTGACATTTGTAATAAAAAATAAAAAACAAAAAAATGTTTGGTTGAAATTTATAATAAAAAATAATTTAATAATAATAACCGAATATGAAATAAATTTAAATTATTAGACAAAATACTCTTATACTCCTTAAAAATACACCATTAATTAATAGATTGTATTAATTATTCAATATAAAAAACATTTTTATAAAATCTATTTTTAAAATACAGAAAAAAATTATTTTCTTGTTTCTCTATTTCTGTTTTTTTTTCAATTTTAAAAATAGAATGTAACCAAACGCATTTTTTCCCTCTATTTCTCTATTTTTAAAACAAAAACAAAAATCAGAAAAAATAAATGACAACAAATAGACCATAAGCTTTCTCTAGTTCTTGGGCAAAAGGACTTCCTTTGGGACACTCTAATGATAAATGAAATGTACTATTACAACTTTCACACTCAACTTTATGAATACTACTCCTAGCTCTACTCACTAAATTATTGAACTTTTTGTTCAATACTTCTATTTGAGCTACAAAAGCTATTGTATCATTGATTGCATGAGCACCATATGGCTTCCTAGGATGAAATTTAGACTTGTATTAAAAACTATTTGTAGCCATCTTTTCAATGATTCGAATGTGTAAAACCAATGTAAAAAATATCCTCTTGCTGCCACGTACTGATCATATGGTTAGTACACTTAATGAGTATCTCTCTAAATCTCTCCTAAGCCTTGTATAGACTTTCATTCTCATATTGTATAAATGAGCCAATCTCAATTTTCATCTTTGCTATCTTGACAGGTGGGAAAATTTTAACTAAAAACAAGTTCATTAAATCATCTTATATAGTAATAAAAATAGGCTGAAATGTGGATAACTAGGCTTTGGCTTTATCCTTAATGGAAAAAGAGAAAAGCGTAAGTCTAATTGCATCTTTTGAAACCTCATTGCTTTGAAAAAGATTATGAGTATCAAGGAAAGTTTGCATATGCTCATTAGGAACTTCTAAAACTGTACCATTAAATTGTGAAGACTTAATAATAAAAATGATACTATGTGGGATTTCAAAATTGTTTGCATTAATTTTGAGCCAAGTAATGATAGCCACATGTCTACCTCTATTTTCCATTGCTAAGTCCATTATGGTTAGTTATCTAGGTCGTTGATGAGGTCCTACAACTTTATGTTCTTAGGGGTCCATTTTTACATGTTCAGATTCTGTGTCATTAGATGTTTCTACTTCTAAAGGATTAGACGTGGTAGCTCGTAATTCTTTCTTTTTACTATGCAATGTATGCTCAAGCTCCAGATCAAAGTCTAAATACTCGAGATTTTGACCCAAAGTATGCATAGAAACTAAAAGAAAACAATGAAATAAAAGAAATTACTAACTCAATAAGCAAATAATATAAGTAAGATAAAAAAAAGCAACAAAATCACACAAAATTGATATTATCAAAATAAATGCAAAAAAATTCAAAAAAAAAGAAAAATAATATATACAAGTCTTAGAGTAATTAACACCAAATTTCCCTAATATTATAGCTAATTTCCTGGCAACAAAGTCAAAAACTTGTTTGTTCGTTAAGATGACTTAAAATTTTAACCAATTATTATTACTTTAAATTTAACCAATGTATAAGCAAGTACATTTATTAAACAAGCAATATAAGAGAGTGTTTTTAAGACTCCAAATGTTAGTTCCATATGAATATTCTATAATTAAAATGTTAATTAGCTTACAATTATTTAGGAAATCCCAAACTAATGATTAAAAAGCTGAAAAATACGAAATTAACTTAACTTGTTTCAAACAATATAAAATGACTTGCAAATTGTTTTTAAAAATATCAAAAATTACCAAACTGTGAAAATTAGCTAAGGATTGGTTTTCAATGAATTAATTGAGTAATTGGCATTTTTAGGAGTTGATTTAAAGTATCTTCACAAATTCAAGACAAAGCTATGGTTAAGACTATGTCTTTTCTCTATTAATCCTAGTTTGAATTTTAGTGATGCATCAAATCAAGTTAATAGGCCTTAAGATCAAGAAGTTAGCTTCTGAAAAATTAATTTCATAACTTAAACTCTAAAAAATAATCAAGGTTTGGTCATAAAATGATTAATTTGTGTTGCTTGTTGATTTTTCCAATAAGTTAAGTTGATTTCTTAAGTCTTAGATTATCTTTTAATATTTTCTTAAGTGGCCAACTTAAAAATTGATTTTTCAAACCTTCAACAAATAAAATTAGTCCCTTAAACATTAATAAAACCTCATTTAATTCATTTACATGCCAATCCTTATCTAGAAATTAAATCAGCCACATATAATCATCAAAGTAAGCAAAACAACTATCTTATGCAGCATACTTCGATTAATCTTAACACAAGAGCTAAATAATGGGTTTTAGAAGTTACAAACATCCAAAAATAGCCCCTAGATGATCCATAACTTCTTTAACTTGATATGAACTCCAACATAGCTCTAAATTAACAATAAAAATTCATGAATATCAAAGAACAAAAAGAGATATGAGTTTAAGCACAATACTTTGATTAATATGACAAGCAGAGAAAATAATGAATTAATCTGAGTTAAAAGACCCCCTAATATGATTTCCTTAATAGTAAGTTTTAATACTTGGTAGCTTAGAAAACAACTTAGAAACGAAATTACAAGTTTTTTAAGCCTAAGAACACTAAGAACTCTCAAGAGAGAAGCTAGAGAAAAGACTTAGAACTTTTAGATTTGATCTCCCTCTTGTTATGGCATGCCTCTGTGTTTTCCCCCTATTCTAAAGCTTTAGGATAGCCTACTTAATTTTTCTCAAACAAAGGCATTAATTAAAAGCATGCTTCAGTTGGAATTATGGAGATTTTATAGCTGATTTACATGTTTGAATCTAGAATGATAGGTTGACTCGAAGAACAATGGAGTTATTGAAGAGCAGTTTAACCTTGTTGATATTCTATTTTTGACTCCTTCAACACGAGTATGTGGACCATCAACAAGGGTCACTCCGAACCATCATTAATAGTCTAAAACATAGCATTTATTTAACAATTTTTCTCTAATCTTCAATTTTGATTAACCATCTATAAATCAAATATTATAAAACATAAATTTAAGAAATAAGAACTGAATTAGGGGTTATAATTTCATAAATAATCAATAAAATTTAGTCAATTTGACCTCTAAAAAAATTTCTAATATTAATAAGTGATCAATAAATTTAAAGCAATTTTTTAAATGGTATGAATAAGAATAAATTATTTTTCATACTAAAATATGAAACTAAAAGTTTTTTAAAAAGTTAAAATAATTAATGAAATAATATAGCAAATTACGAATATTCTAGGCCACAAAATAAAATAAATCAAAGAAGTAAAACTAGTAATATAGGGAATTCAACAACATTTATATGAACTTGTACGAGCTTTAAAAGTTAGCATATATTATGTCATCTCATTCTCTACCTCTGTTTGGATAGTTCAAAGGATGTGTTGAGAGTGTTAATCTCATGGGACACTATGCACTGGGCATTTAAACTCCTCATTAGCCTTCCATTCAGTACCTCAATCACAAAACTTCCACTTAGATCTCAAGGGAGGGTATAATTTAGGTGGATATTATGTATTAAAATTTGCATTCCAGTTATGTTAACCAGCTCTTGTAAAAGGCTTCCTACTGTTCTTCTCATATCATGAAAAATTCTGAAGTTCCTCTCAGTCCATAAGGCATAAATCAAGTTACTAATGTAGATCTTGTAGACCTACACATCACCTTTTTCTATATATTTTTATTGCTCTAACTAAGGGATTAAGTTGATTAAGTATATAAGGGCTTATTAAAACTTGCATAGGTCCTAGATTTGCAACCACACACTTGAAGAAATTTTACACACAAAAAAAGAAGAGATTTTGATTCAGCCTCCTCTCTTCATAATGTGCAACTTAGGTTCTTAAACATGAATTTGCATAAAACAAAGGGTGAAGGAGGGAACTAGACTAGTTTTCTCCAACTCACCTTAAAGGAATAATATCTTAAAAAATCCTTGCATAAAGATTTATAATAGCATCCAGATGACATCTTGGTCCAAATGATCTAATCATATTTATTAGGCCTAAGATTAAAGTTGAGGATGAATTGAGATATATTAGAATCATAAATTTGTTACAATAGGTTCTTGTATGAGTTCAGCTCCTCCTATACTTCATATTGCTTGGTATTAGGCTCTTACTAGATTGGATCTCCTATACATTACATAAAGGCTCATGACTTAACCAACCTATTAAGACCAAAGAAGGTACTATTACCATTACCAACTTTATTAAAGAAATAAGTTCTTATTTTCTCCTACAATCTTAGCATATTTAGGATTAACCAAGATAAGTTAATCCTTGGTTTTATTAGAATGCGTCCTTTGATAAGTAATGAGACTATACATATCTTCCCTATAATACTTGCTTATCTATTAGAAGCTTCCATGTTCTTTTCATCATTAGCATCTTGTTAATAGTTTTGATAGAATGCACACCAATGCCACCTTCCTTTCTTGGTAAGCAAAAAGAAGTAATATAATATGAGTTGGTTTTTATTGCCTCATAAGGCAACTGACTTTTAACAATAATAAATAGTAAAATGATGATCATTAGGGTATTCTACAAACGTTACACCTAAATAAACAAAAATAAAAAATTGAATGTAGAGAAAAAATGAATACTAATAAAAATGTAAAGTGTTTTAGATAATGCAAACTGCGTTACATAATAATAAATAGCATAAAATATAGAGCAAAATATAAAGAAACTATGAAATAAAGTGTTATCAAACTTAGATATCTTGAAATAAATAAGATTTCCCACTAGCTACTAATACAAGGTAGTATAAAAAACCAATTCTCTATTAAAAAACATTGAGGGTCTGTTTGGTATAGTTTATGGTTTGGGTCTTCTATTTTTATTTTTAAAAACACATAAACCAAGGAAGAAAATCCGTTTGCATTTTTTCTATTTTAATTCTTTATTTACAACAATAGAAAAAATAAATAAAGATAAAGAAACAACAAAAATGTGTTATCTTCGTTTTGAAAACAATTTTACAAAGCAAGAAGGATAGGATGATATAATCAAACAAGTTTTTATTTTCAATTTTTTAATTACAAATCTTAACCAAAATCTTTATTTTTTTAACATAAAAATAAAAAAATTAGCTAAAAAATTTAATAAAAACTAGAAGTGCTACCAAATGATCCTATAGACATTTTTATAATTAAATTTTAATAATTTTTCAATGTTCAAATAGAATAAGAGATAATATTATTTTTTCTATAAAAATATGTTAATATAAATAAAAAAGAAAATAAGAGATCCAATATTATTCCTTCTAACTATGTATAAAGAGATTACTTAAAAAGTTTAATAATAAAAAATATAACAAGCTAAGAAAAACTTTAAAAGTTAATATAAACTTTACTTTTTAACTTAAAAGTGCCTTACTCTTAAAAGCTTGTCAATATTAATATAGGACACTTACAACAATGTAGGACATTAACATTGCATGATTATTAAGTATGGTAATGGTTTCAACAAGGCTTAAGAATTATGTTTTCAAATTTGAATACTCGAGTTAGAATTTAATTAAGCATAATTTTATTCGTTGATTTCATCTTTGATAATGTTTGATTTCTCATAATTGATGGGCCTTTTTTCGAAATAGAATGACCTTACCTTTTCTTTTTATTTATTATTTATAAATATTTCAATATATTATTCCCGGACCGAATCAACAGATTTTTTTTTTGTTTTACACCCCAAAAGAATTTTCAAATATGAATCAATCCCAATTAAACTTGGCTTAACCCATTAACTCCAAATGAGATTTAAACTTTTCTATCACTTTTAATGACTATAATAGACTAAGATAACGACGTGATTTAATAGGTAATTAAAATTCAAAAATAAAATAATCAATAATTAGGCTTTTTTAAAATTTTTAGAGATTACGTTGTTCATTTCCTTCAAAGAAAATTTAGTTCATTCTTGTCTTGTATGCTAAAGAATATTGTCTATTTTTCTAATTTATACTCTTCTTTTTTCCTACTAAAATGCATCATCAATTATGACTCTATTATGTTAATTTTTATAATTATTGCAATTAACAATAGTTAGACATCATGGAGTTCCTAATTAATTCCATTGTCGGCCAGATAGAAGAAGTAAAAGCAAATGACTAAAAGCATGTATGAGGTGGTGCAAGTAAAAGTCAATAAAAAAAAACATGCAATTTGTACCTTTTAATTGGTAGGTTTGTATAAGAAGAAGAAAATGCCTAAAAGAAATTAGATTATGAATGATTAAAGATAAAAGGAGAAGAGTTACAAATCTTAATTGAATAAACTTAAAAATAAAATTTATCATGCCCTTATATGAACCTACCTAAAATAAAATATAAAGAAACTACAAACATGATCAAAATTTTATTAAGAAAGAAAAGTCATATTTAAAATAAAACTGATTTGTTGATTATAAAGAATTAAGAACCACGTTCATAAGGTATTTAGATACTACAAATAAATAATTTTTGGATAATTTCAAAAGTTTAATAAAGAATAAGAGATAAAGTACTTAATGCTCTTAAAAGTATGTAAGTTAAATCTCAAATCTTCAGCTTTCATTATTCATTTAATAAACACATACAATTGATCTCCTAATTTTCAAATTCTAGTTAGGCCAAAGTCTTTGGCTTCTTTGCGCCTGCTCACGCTTCGCTGACTTATCGAGTGGTAAAGAGAAGAAAGTACAAAATAAGAGTAAACAGAGCACACCGCAGAAAGATTACAAAACTTCTTGACAAGTAAGGGGATGTTTAATTGGGTTGTTGATTATGATTTTTGGTTGTGATTTTTGTGATTTTTATTAGTTTTTGTGTATTTTTTGTTTTTGTGCTATTTTTTATCTTTGTGCTATATTAGTGTATTATTTTGGGGTTTATGTGATGTTTTATGCATTTTTTGTGTAGAAAAATAAGAAACGAAAACTAAAAATGGAGAAACGTGTCATAAAATTTTATTCATATTTTAATTAAATGTATACTATTATCCACCATCACTTTGGGGTTTATAAGACTAAATGGATTTAAAAATAAATTCTAACATCAACACTTTGGGTTTATAAGATCAATATACAAGGTAAATAGAAATCAATTTACAGATATTTTGATTAAGGAAAAAGTGTAAACAAATAAAGATTGTCTATGGTATATATAAACACTGATTTGGAAGTAGAAATATGAGTTTCATGTGAAGAAAGAATATAAAAAGAATGATGTTAAAAATAAAGTTTAAATAACAACTGAAGTGGTCATATAAGGAATGAGATCTTGATAACTTAGCAATAAGTTCGATAACCTAGCCTGGAGAAAGATAAAATCGAAAAAATAGTAATTATTGATTTTTAAAAAAATAATAGATAACAACTGAAGTGAACTAAAAAGAATAAATCCTTAAAACCTAATAAAAAGTTTGATAAGGTGCTTGAATGCTATAAAGAAAAAATTATTTAATAAGTTCAATGAAGAATATGGATAAAGCACTCAATGCTATAAAAAAAATGAAACCCAAATTTCGAGTCTTAAGGTTTTATAATTGATTTAATAAGGACATACAATTGATCTCTTAATTAGCTAGTCATACTTGCATCCTACCTCAAAACCTAGTTGATCATACTGGGCTTATAAGAAATTGTCACCTAATTATGAGACTAAAACATCTAGATCTCATAAATAAACTAAGACTAATTAAATCATCATATTTTTATTTTGTTCAATGTTCTCTAGAATATGTAATTAATCTCTTATCATTACTTTATTAAATTATGGAAACATATAAACCAATATCACTAATGTAATAAGAATCTTGGAAAGAATAAATACATACTTTCATTCTCAAATAACAATTAAGATAATCTCCTTTTTCGTCTAGTAATAACTTTGATGAATAATGAGTTTAAAAGCTAACTTAATCTCCACGCATAGTCTCAAACTTTGTATTTGTAAATATAATTGCAATAGTTTTTTCTTTTGAAAAATTAGAATTCAAATATGTTAATATATATCAACTAGGAAAAAGGATGACAAAATAATCTAAAAACCTATTCCTAATTGAATGTATACTATATGTTACCTATATGAGATGTATCTTTTATACTTTTTTGAATTAACATAATTATCTAAGAATTTCCCAAAACTTACAAAAGTCATGAAATCTCACCAGAATTGTTATACCTCCCCATATAAATTACTTTCTTTAGTGTTATTTTTTTTCCCTTTTAGTGATTCTTAGGCTTAAATTCCAAAACTATTAATAACAATCAAATTTTCACATTTTAAAAAGTAAACTATGGAGGGGGTTTGGTAGATTGAATAATTTTTTGAAAAATTTACCACTACTATCAGTTGACTGATAGTCAATGTCACACTAAAAGCATAAGACCCCTTTGATTGCTATAAAAACTAATTAAAACATAAATTAAAATATCTATCCACTATTAACTTGATAAATTCCAATAGTAATGCAGTGAACATCTCCTAACCTATAAAAAATATTTAGAAGATTTCATTAAAAAAGATTATGATTTAAGGAGAAGAGGA
>JAOXYD010109719.1:0-11502 GCA_028565735.1 Pinacopodium congolense
GTTTAGCTAAGTCGAAAAAGTTCCTGCAAGAAGTTACTAAGAAATATGACATCACGATCAGATAAAATAGAGCAGGGGTATTTTAGTTGTTGGATAATATGACTAATATTTCTCTTAAGAAGTACCATATATACTAACGAAGTTGTCAGATCTAATCTCTTATATTGCTTTCGTAATTTGAGAATAATTTCAAGTTAAAAAGGAAGTTGCATATTCTTGACAACGCAATTTCACTTAAGTTTAAAGTGAATAGAACTAAAAAATTATAAGACAGATATTAACATCATATAAATGCCAACGAATAAGTTGCAAGTGTAATGTTAACTAATATGTATTATAAGTTTCAAAAGCAATAACAAAATATGAACTCTTGCATTATGATTATGTATATCAAGGAGTTGTTTATTACATAAAATATGGTGGAGAGGTATGCGACTTTTAGTACACTATATCAATGTAGGATGACAAAAGAATTTTTTAAAAAGTTACATTTACTAAAGATGATTAGTTATATTGAAAAATTAGGCTAATCAAGTTTTGTTATGGATTATCAGTTAAGTATAATTTAGTATTTCAAACTATAAAATTTTCACAGTTTTTCATAAATTATCATATAAACCAAATTGATGGAATATTATATGGAATGTTAAATATGTTTAAGACTATATAGGAATGCCCGAAAAAGGAACTTAGGTATTTTCTTTTTATAGATTCTTTTAAGAATAAGAAAAAGGTTTGAGAAGAATAAGAATAATAAACAAAAAACTCATGCCAAAAGTAGCAAAGCCAACTAATGATGTTAAGAAGAAGAATAAAGACAAAGACACATGTTTTCATTGTGGAATTCATAGACATGGAAAAAGGATTATAAAATTTATCTTATTAGATCGATGGATAAGCAGTTTAAGATAGTTCCATCTCCACGTATATTCATAATTGAAATCAATCTTTCTACTATATTCTACAATTGATAATTAAATGCTAGATATGATTATCCTATTTGTAAGGATGTATAAACACTAACAAGAAGTAGATCGTTGATGAAAGACAAAATGAACTATGAGTTAACAATGTATCAAGAGTTACTATATTAACTAAAAAATTTATAGTTTATATTCTAGCCTTGCACTATTTTTTCCTTTTATAAACATGATGTTTATTATGCATATGGATTACATATAAGTGTATAATTTAAAAGGAGATTGTTGGTAAAATAAAAATTAACCAAAACTTATCTTCTTTATATCATTTTAAGTTATGTCATTGTTTTAAAAAAAATTATGTCATATTGCCAAAATTATAATCAAAATGTTACATAAACAAAGATATTTGAATTATTTTGACTATGAATAATATGGAATTTATGAATCTTATTTATTAGATAAGATAATTAAATTACCATTTAATAAAAAGAGATAAAGTCTAAGTGAATTATTAAAACTTATATATTCAAATGTATATGGTCCTATGTCTATGCAGACTAAGGTGGGTATTGATTATGTGAATTTTAAATTTATTTTAACTAACTTTTATACCTCATAACTATAGTCAAATGCACCTATAATTTATGTAGTATCAAAATGAATCGAGTGTCACTCCTACAAGGATTTTAATGAATATTATTCTAAACCTTTTTATTATTATTTAACCTTATAAACAATTGATTATAAAATTAAAATACTAGAATTTAAAACTAAGTGACTAATTAAGTAACAAAACAAATCAACTAGAGATATATTGAGAAAGAAAAAAAATCAATTAAGCAATGTTATCTATACTATAAATCACTTAGAACTTTTCTTGTATTAAGACAATTTACCTATCCAAAATAAAGTTTTTTCTATACTATCGAAATCTACTCTTACATTGAATCATAATTAATTTACTAGAAAATAAAGATCTTCAATTAAAAGTAAAGGCATTAGCATATAATCAAATCCTTAAAGTTTCCTATCTAGATAAAAAAATACATTAAATTCATAAGCAAAATGAATACAATAGAAAAGCACTCAAAAAGTAAATAATTAAGAAAACTCATCGTCGATATCCCTTTTATCTCCAACACTTTTAACTTTTTGTAACCCAATCTAGTCTCCTAGATATGTTGAAGCACAACCTATTTGATATCTCTTATTCTCTTCAATTTCTTTAGTCGTTCATAAAACTAAGAAGTAAATCCTAAAGGGTCTTCAAGCTTGCCCAACTAGCTTGTCTCTTCTCTTTATACATTGTGATGGTTATTAGGGTTTAAAAAGTCCTAATTGGTAGGTTAAGGAAAGTTTTATCCTAATTAGTCTTCAAATATCCTTTAACCTTTAGATTTTCAGTGAGCAAATTTGCACTTGTTTATAGGGTAAACAACATTGTTAATAGTCACTGTTTGTCTTTTGAGTCTCTTATGTATTACAATGGTAGCTCAGTTTGGAGCGAAATGACTTTGTTGTGATCTAACATTTTTCTTCTATCCTCTTTGCTTCAAATCTACTTTTCTTTTAATACTTGAACCCCAAAATTTAAGGCTTGCTTACAAATTTCACAAAAAGACTAATTAGAAGACTAATAATACTTAAAAATAGGTTAAAACGAAAAATATATCAATAAAACTATATAATTTACTCATTATTAAATTTTCTCATACATAAGTAATCGCTTGTCCTTAAGCTATAAATCCTAGCACTTATTCATAAAGTATTCCAATTAAAGTAAAAAATCAATCAGGCATTTTAACATAAGCCAATACAAATAATAATAATCAACATCTCTTAACTCAATTTGACTATGACTTAACACAGAAAGTCATATGACATGGAAAATCAACCCTTACTACACATCATTAAGTTTCAATTCAACTTTACAGAGATAATCATGCACATTTGGTTCCACGATTAATTGATAAGTATATTTTACGCTCCATTTTGCCTTTACAGATGCATTTTATACTATATCTTACCTTTTACAATAACTTGATCAGTGCGTTCTATGTTCCATCTTACCTTTTTATAACACTTAATTCACTCATATTTTTCTCTTGACTACATAATTTTTAAATTTTTTAAAAATTTCCAATTCTTTTTTAAAATTATTCAAAAATAGAATATTTTCTTAAAAAACCAATGGTATACACAAGAGTTAACTCAACACATGCAATCCACATAACCATAATTAATAAAAATCATTACTAATTAGGAGTTATTTATTATTAATCATGTTAATCAGGTCAATTGTGTTAAAACATATTAATTAACAATTAACTATCCATTAGAATAATTTCTAAAGTGACATATTTGAATTAATTATTATCAAAAATCACAATTATTTGATTGTGTAAGGAATCCAATAAACCATATTTGGTGCCAAGAACTTGATCATGCAAAGTTTTAAATTTATTTTAACCAACTTTTACATTTCACAAATTTAGACAATTACACCTATCATTTTTGTAGTATCTAAGTGAGTCCATTGTCATTCTTCTCATGAGAATTTTAATGAGTATTAGTCTAAACCTTCAAATTATTATTCAACCTAATAACTAATTGATTATAAAATTAAATACTGAAATTTAAAACTAAGCTGCGAACTAACTAACTAACAAAACAGATCAACTAGAGATATGTTGAGAAAGAAACGAATTCAATTAAGTAAAATCATCTAGACTTAGAGTCCATTTAGAACTTTTCTTGTAGTAAGACAACATACCTATCTAAGATAAAGTACTTTATATACCATCAAAATATAATGCTATATTGAAACATAAATAATTTGTTAGAAAATAAATATATTAAATTAAAAATAAAGATCGTTCCTATACAATCAAATCCTTAAATTTTTGTTATCTAGATAACAAACACATTTAATTCATTGGTAAAATAAATATAATATAAAAGCACTAAAGATGTAAAGAATCAAGAAAACTCATTATTGATATTCGTTTTATCTCTAAGACTACCAACTTTTCATTACCTAATCTAATCTCCTAAATATGTTAAAGCATAGCCTAAGTGATATCTCTTATTTTTCTCAGTTTCTCTGGCTATCCATAGCAGTGAAGAAATAAACGATCTCTTCGAGCCTCATTAACTAACTTGTCTCTTCTCTTTACATATTATGATGGCTATTAAGGTTTAGAAACCCTAATTAATGGTTTAAGGAAAGTTTTCTTTTAATTAGTCTTAAAATGTCCTTCAATTTTTTGATTTTGAATGAGCAAAAGGACACTTGAGAGTATAGTAAATGACACCATTTATAATCATTTTTTGTCTTATGATTTTTCTTATGCAACACAATGTCCGCTTAATTTAAAGTAGAACAACATTGTTATAATTGAACATCTTGCTTTTGTCCTCTTTGTAACAAATCTACTTCTTTTGACACTTAAAACTCATAATCTAAGGCATACCTATAAATTTTATAAAATATTAATTAATAAATTAATAATACTTGAAAATGGGTAAAAAGCAAGAAAGACTACATCAATAAACCTACCTAATTTACCCATTATCAGATAGCCATATTTCATAATAAAATAGGACTTAGAATTATAAAATATTCAAAGAATTTGGACTTAACATTAAAGGAAAAACTAGTAAAAGCATCAAGGTAAGAGATCTGATTAAGGTAGTAGATATTTAAACTATGAGTTTCTTAATTACTTAAAAAAGAATCAGATTCTCTCAAGGCTCCGTAACATAATAAAGTGTTTAAGATGATAAATCATACAATGGACTCTATAATATAATGGAACAATGATGAACGTTCTATGATGAATCATATAAATCTTTATATTTTCCTTTAATATATAATAAAGGTAATTTATATATGATTTTATGTCATCATATCTTGAGATTTTTTTATACTTTTATTGGTGTTTGAATTAGCCCTATTTTAGAGTTATTATTGTTGAATTTCACATACATGTCAATCTAAAGAGTTAAGTGTTAAAAAAGATGAATTTTGACAAAAGTTAAATGACTATCTTAAATGAAGCTATTAATGCTTTTGTGTATCCCCATTTTATTCCAAATTGAAGACAGTAGATCAAAATCACCAAAGAATAACGTTGTTGATGCTCTTGTGAAGCGTTATTACATTATACTTAAAAGTTAGTAAGTAAAAGTAGGTCATAAGTGTCATTGTGTTCTGTGGACCATTAACTAACACTAGAAGCAAGTCGGTAAGTGAACGATCCTATAGAATAGTGTCATTTTTCCCAAAGTTAAGTAATAGTTTCATTTTTTCCAAAGTTAAGTATCGTTTTACTCCTGAGTTACGTGACCTAAATAGAGTTTTAAAGGATAAAATAGACAAAACAACCTCTAATTAGAGTTATAACCCTAATAGCTATCACTAAAAGGAAAGAACTAACATTTTAAAAAATTTTCCATCCTTTTAAGTAGATTTTTCTCTCAAAGATTTTTCCTAGATTTTGGGTGAATAAGTTTTAGTATTCAGACAGTAGATTCGAGTATATTGAAAGAGTGGAAAATACAATTGAAATATCTTATATTCGTTTGTATTTTTATTTTTATTTCTTTCTTATTATCAATTTTTTATTTTATCAATAAGAATGGATTTTTAAATCATATCTTTGAGTTATTTAATGAATATGTATGACTAAATCCATAATAGATAAGGCTAACATAGTAGATGGATTGACTCTATTCTATTATTAAGGTATTTAATCCCATTCACTTCCCTATCTTTTGTCTCTCAATGTCAGTGCTGGCCTAACAAAGTACTTTCGTCATTGGTGTTCTTTTTAATCTCTTCACATTTCACTGTTTTATGAAAAATTCCCTCTACCCTTCTCATAGGAGCTTGCTTTGCCAAAAGTGTGAGAAATCCCATCCCTCTATTTCCTTTTCTATGTCCCCATATTCATTCCGCATGGTTATACGGGAGCGGAAAGAAAAAGGAGATCCTTTCAACTTGATCTGACTTAGGATAATAAACCCATAAGTGTGTTCCTACTTCATTGGCTAGAGGATCTAGGTTTGAGGTTTTAAAATGGGGGATTTCAAGAAACAAAGGGTTAAAAGCTCAATGGGGCTAGTAAGGAATAATAAAGTTGTAGGTTATTTAAGCTAAGAGTTAGGACAAAAATGGCCTTAATCATTTATATCTAGCATGTATCTAGTATATTTCAACCGATTCAAAGAAAATTCTAAATGTAATTACCTAAGGAAGCATCACACATATAAGTAAATGAAATGACTATAGAATAGAGTCATAAAGGCTCAATTTCTCACAAATGAAAATTCATCATGCTTCTATACATTACCTCATTGCTTAAGTGTCAAATTCTGAATAAGCTTATGCAACTAATTACTTTCATTACTCCACATGGTTCACTCTCTGCTCAAGTAGCCTAATTTGAGTTCACGCATGCATTTAATCTTATTCCAACTAGCATGATAGAATTTCATGCCAACACAAATCAAAATGATTCAAGTGTAGTTTCATTGCTTACACAAAACAACATAACATCTTAATAAGCAATAACACATGCATCCTATATGACATAATGTAAACAAAAATTACAATGACCAAAATAATGCAAATGACAATGCAAGTGTCACCTTCCTACACTTGGAAAACACATTGTCCTCAATGTGGAAAGGAAACTAAAAAATAGAAAACAAAACAAAATGCACAACCACCAAATAGACAAAATAATTAACGCAATGCACTTATCAAATGTAAAACAAATGCAAGAGGTAAAGGGTTAGAAAGCTCATGGAGATGATGGTAGTGAAGGTGTGGGTGAAGGAATGCCAATGTTCTTGATATGAAGGAACTTGAGGAGCTTTTTTTTTGTATCGCTGCTCTTTATGCACTTGTCTCATCTAGGTGTTGACTTCATTGATCTGCAGCGTCATTTGTTGATGTTTTACGGCCATTTGGTTGAGAATTTGTTAGAATTTATTGACATATACTGCTACGGTTGGTTCTTTTGTGACTGCTTCTTCTTCTTGCTCTAGTGGTGATCGAGAGGAGGATGATTGGGAGGTGTCACCACCAGTGCCTTTCCTATGCTTAATAACAGTTCTAGTCGGATGATTTCTGAGTGCCATAGAATGGGGATCCAAAATTTCAGAGCGTCTCAAATAAGGTATTTCAAAAATATCAAGTCTATCTATACGCAAACCATCTACATCAAGACTTTAATGCAAAGCTCAAGTCGTAACAATGTAAGTCATGCCAAAATATGATCTTTCTTAGTAAGTGAACCTACAATAGATTGAAAAATGGGGTACGAGATATTCACTTTAATCTTACAATCTATGCACCAAATAAAGAAAAGTTCCTTAACATAATACTTATTGCTTTCAATCTTGTTAAAAATAATTAAGCAAACAAACGAAGAAGTAAGTGTTCGGTGCTACAAATCAAACGAATCAAAGTATTGGGTGCATTCCTAAAGTCAAAAGTATTTTCACTAGTAAGTATCTTCCAATAAGTATCTACATCAAAATCATCATGGTCATCAAGAAATTTGGTGATAGATAATTCAAGTAACGCATGCATGACGTTATAATCCAACTTATATGCATGACCACCTATCCTAAATCAGAACGTGTCCATTTTAGTATTATATCGAACAGAGGTGAAAAATTCTAAAGTCATTATAGGGTATGTCAACATGTTATAATGAATCAAACGACCCAACCAATATTCGTAGCCAATCTTTCAATGTTACTTCTTAGTCCTAGAGTATCTAACAAGTTAAAAGCAAAGTATCTAGGGGGTAATAACACTATATCTTTAAAATCTCGAAATCTCATATCTTCTTCTTTAGAAAAAATAGGGGAAGGGGTGCAAAAAGTAGCCGCCATATCATGTTTACCTTTCCTAAAGACTTGGAGATGCGGTTTGTCACTTAGGTGAACAACTTGTTTCTTCCTTGGAGCCATGTAAGAAGAAAACTTGAAAAATAATCAAGAGAGAGATTAGTCACGTTTTTAAGAGAGGAAGAGGAAAGAACTAACTAATTCTTGTGATTTTAGAGTGGTTAATGTGAAATAGAGTGAAAGGAAGTGAATAATAATGGAATAACGGAAGGAAACATGAAGATTTGGGAGAAATATAAAGGATTTTGAGGGTTTAGGGAGAGGGGTTTTCGATTTTTAGAGAGAGAGAAAGTGAAAAGATGAAGAATGAGGGAGCAGAAGAGGTTTTTTAAATGCCTCGGGCTAGGGATCCCACGATCGTGGGTATCCCTACCCATCCCATGATCGTGGGATGGCTATCCAGTATCCAAACGGTTGTTTGCTAGCTTTTTAACTCTCCTTCAAGCTAAGCATGCATTCCTAACTTTCAAGCAACTCCCAAACACAATAAGAACACCTAACAACAAGAAATATGAAAAGAAAACAAATTAAAACTCAAACAAGACCACATTAAGCATCAAGAAATCAAAGCAAACTCACATTAAACATAATCAAAGCAAACAAAGAAACAAAAGTAAACAAAATAAAGGTAAGCATGCTAAGTTAAGGTCATTAGCTTGACTATTTTCATTCAATCATGAAAGACTAGATGAAAGGAAAGAGATGACTTCCCTCTCTTATGAGAATACCCCTTCAAAGTATTAGTTGCACATATGCCCATTAACTTTAAATGCTTCACCCTTATCATTTTCCTACTCTAAAGCTCTATGTGGAAACACTTGAATAACCTTAAAGAGTCCACTCCATCTTGACTTGAGCTTGCAAGGAAATACCTAAAGTCATGAATTAAAAAAAAGCATCAAGTCCCAACTCTTAAACTCTTTCTTCTTGATGCGAACATCATGCCACTTTTTAACCCTTTCCTTGTATAACTTGGCATTTTTAAAAGCATCAAACCTCAAATTTTCCAATTCAATAAGCTGTAGCAATCTCTTCTCACCCATAAGCTTCCAATCCATATCCATCTTCCAAATTGCCCAATAGGCTCTATACTCAAACTCCAAAGGTAAATAGCAAGTCTTTCCATACACAAATCTATAAAAATAGTACCTATGGGAGTGTTGAAAACTGTCATATACGCCTAAAGTGTGTCATCTAACTTCAAAGGCCAATACTTTTTTGAGATGGTCACTACCTTCTCCAAAATCTTCTTTAATTCCTTATTCACCACCTTCATTTAGCTACTCGTTTATAAATGATAAGGAGTATCTACTCGATGATGCACATTGTATCTTTTCAATAAAGCTTCAAAGGGTTTGTTGCAGAAGTGACTCCCTCCATCACTTATGATCGCTCTAAGCACTCCAAATCTAGTGAAGATCTTCTTGATAAATTATTGCACCACCTTGCCATCATTAGTTGAAGTAGCTACTACCTTTACCCACCTAGAAACATAATCAACTCTAACTAAGATATAAGTGTTATCTAGGGAGGATGGGAATGGTCTCATGAAATTCAAGTCCCACACATCAAATACCTCCACCTTCATGATGTTGGAAAGTGGCATCTCATCCCTCTTTGATATGTTTCCCACTCACTGGCATCTATCACAGTTTATCACAAAGTCTCGAGCATTTTTGAACAAGTTCGGCCAGTAGAATCCACATTCTAATATCTAAGCAGTAGTTTTATTAGCTTTATAATACCCTGAGAGGTAATTAGTAATATTTGTAAATCAAGGACAAAAAGGATTTTCTACCATCATTAAAACCTTATTAGGAAAGCTCCCCTTGATTTCATCTTTTTCTTCTTAGTGCCCCTTCATCTCTCGATAGATAGTCTGCTACAACATTTTATACTCCTTTTTTATCTTTGATCTCGAGGTTGAACTCTTAGAGTAGAAGTACCCATCTAATAAGCTAACCTTAGCATCCTTCTCCACAAAGAGAGAACATAATATTGTATTATCTGTAAAAACAATAAATTATGAGCCCAAAAGGTAAGAACGAAATTTTACACAAGTAAATACCACGATAAGCAACTCCTTCTCTGTAATTATATAATTAAGTTATGCTCCCGTCAAAGTCTTACTGGTATAGTAAATTACATATAATCTCTTTTCCTTTTGCTATCCAAATACATAACCAATGGCATGGTCGCTTTGATCACATATGATTTCGAAGGGAAGTGACTAGTTTGGTGATATCAAAATGGGCGCTGTGGTAAGTGCCTTCTTTAACCTGTTGAAAGCATCTAAGAAATTATTGTTAAACACAAAAGGAGCATCTTTAACTAATAAAATAAGTTAAAGGTTGAGCAATAAGGGAGAAATTATTGATGAATCATCTATATAACCCTACTTGACTAAGGAAAGCCCTGATGCCTTTGATGTTGGTAGGAGGTGGAAGCTTTTTAATCACTTCCGTCTTAGCTCGATCCACCTCAATCTCTTTGCATGATATCCTAAAGTCAAACACAATTCCCTCTTAAACCATGAAGTGACATTTCTCCTAATTTAAGACTAAATGAGATTCCTCACATCTTTAAAGCACTCTGTCTAAATTAAACAAGCGACGATCAAAAGTGTCTCCAAAAATAGAGAAGTCATCCATAAATACCTCTATGAAGTGCTTATTCATGTTTGTAAATATGGCTATTATGTGCCTTTGGAATATGGCAGGTGCATTATATAGATCAAAAGGCATCCTCCTATAAGCAAAAGTCCCATAAGGACAAGTAAAAGTAGTATTTTCTTGGTTCTTTGGGTATATGAATACTTGATTGTACCCTAAATATCCATCAAGAAAACAATAAAATAAATGGCCAGTCACTTTTAGGAATCAAATTGATAGAGTTTTAATGGTTAATTTGTTGAATTATGATCCCTAATTTAGTGCTTAATTGTTAAATTTATGTGTTATTTTGTTTAATTTGCATAATAGAGCTTAATGATGAAGATTAGAGTAAAAATGAGAAGAATCCATCTCATTTCTATCCATTCACGGCCCCCTAACAGGATCATGTTAATGGAAGAATAGGGGGCCATTAATAGGTACTACAGCTGAGTATTAACGGCACCTTCTCAGGGTGCTGCTGATGAGAGGCAAGGTGTTGTTGATAGCCATAGTCAATAATTTCAACTCTAAATATCCAAGATGCCGGCTCTAGAGTGTCCCTATTTAATTCTACTATCTTCTAGCACATGAAAGAGGTCAACGTGTTTTCATATAACAAGGAAAAACAAAAAAAAACCTGTAGATTCAGATCTAACATTAGATAGAGAAGCTCTTGCTTCTCTCTTAGTATTTCTTAGATGTTCTAAGCTTTAAAGACTTGTAATTCGAGTTATATTGTGTATTTTGAGTTGCAATTTGTTTGAGATTAAAGCTAAGACATGTATATGAGTTTCTAAACCATTATAGGGGGTTTTCTAACTTAGATCATTACTTATTTTCTCCTATTTTCTAGATTAATCAAATTTCATGTTCTTATGTTCATATTTTTTTAATTTTCTTTTATTTTCTTACTAGATCTTGTGGATTTTGAGTTGCAATTTGTTTGAGATTAAAGCTAAGACATGTATATGAGTTTCTAAACCATTATAGGGGGTTTTCTA
>JAOXYD010109730.1:0-11502 GCA_028565735.1 Pinacopodium congolense
TCTCTATTTTCTAAGTGAGGTCCTAACACTACTTGTTCTTCGGGATTCATCTTGACAGGATCAAGTTCAGTGTCAGTGTCACTCGATGTTCCTAAATCTAGCATATTTGATGACGTCGCACAAGTTTCTTTTTTCTTCTTCCTTACTATGCGTTCAAGCTCTAGATTGACGTTTACTAGCTCAGGATTGCAACCTCGAGTATGCATACACGTTCAAACTAAATGCTAAATAAAAGAAAATAAACTAACAAAGCTAATAACAGCAAGTAAATTAAGGAAAAAGCAAATAAGGCACACAAAGCAAAATAACAAGGAAGTAATTACAAAAAAATTCAGAAAAATTATAAAACAAATTTTTACAAGTCCTAAAGTAATTGAAACCAATTTTTCTAATATTAAGGTGGCAAATTCCCCGGCAACGGCGCCAAAAACTTGTTGCGATGGTTAGGTGACTTTCAAATTGAAGGGTGTTCGAAATGATGTCACAAAAGTAATAAAGTGGAGTAAAATTTAAAACTCTGAGTGTCGATCCCATGACAAAAAAAGTTACTTAATTACCAGGTTGATTGGATTACATTTACTTAGGAAAATCTAAAGATATTTATTGAAAATTGGAAAAGTGCTAAAATTTGGATATTTAAGCTTAAACACTTTGAAAACGAATTTTAATTGCTTATGAAAAATTCTGAAAATTACTAAATGTTTAAAGGAACTATGGATTAGATGTTTGATGATTTATTTGACTTTAAAAACATATTTAATGTCTAATTAAAGCCGTTGACGAAATGAAAACAAAGCTATGGTTAAGACTTTGCCCTTTCTCCATTTAATATTGTTTAAAGTTTGGTTATGCTTTAAAATAAAGTAAATGGGCATAAATTGCAAGAAGGTGTGTTCAGGAAAATTAAGTCAAAAACTCCAACTTTCACAAAAAATCTAGGTTTGGTCATGCAAGGATTAATTTATGATGCTTGTTAATTTTTCAAACAATATAAGTAGATTTCTCATGCTTAAACTATCTTTAATCCTAATCTTAAGTGGCTAGCTTATATTTAGTACATTCAGATCTTCAACAAGTAAAATACAGACATATAAACATGCATATAAACTCTCATAAAACATCAAAACATCAATCGGCAGCATCTGATACGTTTAGCCACACATTTGAATCAAAACATGCAAGATATACACTTTAAACAAGATAATATGACTAGATTTATAATAATGAGCTAAAATAAATAAATTAGAAGTTACAAGAGGTGTTTAGAATCCTTCTGGACAAACCTTTAACTCCTTAAGATGATCTGGATACCACAACAGCTCTGAATCAAGAAGATCTAGCAAGAAAATCAAAGCATATGCAAAGATATACACATAAGAACTTAGTCTTTGATTTAATTTGAAAAACCGGAGAATATAGTGGACAATCTAAGTTAGAAAACCCCCTATGATGATTTAGAAACTCAGATATGGATCTTAGCTGCAATCTCCACTTTACAGAACATACAAATATAATCAAAAACTTGAAATCTAAGTGTTTGAAGCTTAAGTGTTGAAGGAAGAACAAGAAGAGCGAAGCTAGAGCTTATCACTCTAAGTTGATCCGATTACTAGCTATTTGATGCATGTTATCTATTGTTTTTGGCTCTATGCAGACTCTAGAAGATCACCCCTAACATGCCAGAAGACAAGGGAATTAATTGATATCATGCCAAGGTTGAAATCTGCAGGACACCAAGCTGAAATTGTTGACTTGGAGTATAATGACACCCTGCCACCCTACAACGATACCTTCTCATGGTGCTGTTATAGCCCAACTTTTGGAGAGCTAAATGGCCCCTTGTTCTTCAACAACGGCATCCATTCCAGGGGGCCATTAATGATTAGCACAAAGAGGTGTTCTTTGATGTTTTTTCTCCAATCATCATCATTAAGCTCCATTCTGCAAATCAAACATTATAGGGCATCAATTAAACAATTAAACACTGATTTAGGGGTCATAATTCAAAAAATTAACCTTAAAAATCATATTAATTTGACCCCTATCAGAAGTCAATACATCAAGGAGCTGACATAAACCAAAAGGAAGCAACAAAATTTTCAAAATAAACCTATACTACGAAAGGGAAACCTATATTATGAAATTGAACATCTGAAACAACTAAAACAATAAAAATAACAAATGAAGAACCAAAAGAATTAGATAAAAGGGTCATCGGCATCCCTGGATCGCTGATAATCCTCAACATAAGATACTCCCACAGTTAAATCATCCATTTGATGTTGAATGTTATCCAAGCATGAATCAACTTCCCTCCGAAAAGTAGAAATCTCTAGAAAAAAAGGTGGTACGAAACTCAAAAAGGTCAAAACTGAGGTGACCCTCCATGTTAATCATTCATTGCATCATTGCAATCTGAGTATAGCCCATTGATGATGGTGGGGCGGCAGCAGATGAAACACGTCTCGGTCGACGCATACTTGAATTAAAGTTAGATGATACATCACTCATCTCAGCCTCAGGAGCCTCAGGTACTACCTCAGGTACAGGGGCGTCTTTAGTACCTTTCTTTATCCATCGCCCTTAACGAAAAATAAAACTCCATTATTTTAACAGGGTTGCATTTATCATAACCTTGGAAGAAGCATTAACAACCTCTTTTGACTACAAATAACTTCAGCATCCATAAAAATCCTTATCAAGAAGCAAGGAAAATTGAAATTCATGGTCAGCCTCTTGAGCTGGACCACATCCCACATACTAGGCATAATAAATCTAGATAATGGTATACCCGGAACAACACCTAATCTATACAAAATCTTATGCAGCAAATAAACATCAACCACCCTCATCTCATTCAGTCCACTAGCACTAGGGAAAACACTAGAACTAATGAGGACAATAATGATGTGCTCTCAAACACCGAAGTTAGAAGTGGTAAAACACCTGCTATTCCTAGTCAATGCTAAGGCCTCCCTTGCAATAGGTACAGAAAAAGATGGATCTGTAGAAACTGAATCACCATGAAATGGGTCCTTAGTCTATATAAACATCACCCTCATCATGAACTCCCAGTAAAGTAGAAACAGAAGCACAATTTAATAGAATAGGAATACCTTGAACTTTAGATTAAAGCTCAATAGTTTCTGAGTCCTCCTTATCCCCAATATTTGTGAAGAACTCATGAATGTGGTTAGGATAAAATTGACATGAAAAGGTTACCACTGCCTCCCAACTGATGCTTTTAAAAGCTCTAGAAAGATCGAATTAATCCTCGATATTTGGATAGATCAGTCATTCCTCAATAAATGAGTTACGTCAATATGCCTGGTACTAGTTGAAATTGTCCACACTTATGAATTGGGAAGGATCATAAGTTAATCGTTTCCTCGGTGGTGCCATTTGCTTAGAATAGGTTAGAAAATTCAAAGAAAACTAAGACTTTCAACCAAAATATTTTCATTTATAAATGGCAATCTATTCTTCATTCAATGGCACCATTGATGGATCATCAAGGTGTCGTTAATGACCTTTTAATGCTATAAACAACGACACCCTATTCTTCCTTCAATGTTACCCTATCAGGATGTTGTTGATGGTCTGCCTAAATCTAAATTTGATAATTTCCTTCTAAATTTCTAACCCAAACCTCCTAGCTTCAAGTCCTAACAACATGAATTGAAAGATCCAACAATTTTCTTCAAATTCAAGGCTAAAACATAGCTAAATTCAATTCAAAAACACCTAAGGATATCCCTAAGAAAAATACTAAACGTAATTCAAACACAGTTCAAAAGCTTTAACACTTCATTTAAAATACCCAAACACTCAAAATAAAATAAAATCACACACAATTGCCTACCTAATTTGAAAAACTTCCTAGTTAATTAAGGATTTAATAGTGAAAGAGTCTTAGAAGACTCATCAACTGAACTAATCACATACAACTTCACTCTTTCTCCATTGACTTTGAAAAACGAGTGACCGTTCCTAACTTAAATTATTTTAAAAGGATAAATCTTGATCACATCATAAGGGCTTGTCCATCTTGACCTGAAATTTCCTGTGAATAACTTCAATTTTGAATTATACACTAAGACCTTATCACTAACTTTTAAGTCTCTTTGAATGATATGCTTATCATAACATCTCTTAACTCTCTCCTTTTACAACTTAGGGTTATCATAAGCTTTAAGACGAAACTCATCTAACTCATTCACTTGCAAAAGCCTTTCCTCTCCAGCCTTCCTTGAATCAAAATTCAGAAACTGAATGGCCTAATAGGCATGATGTTCTATTTCAAAAGGCAAATGACAAGCCTTACCATAAACCAACTTATAAGGAGACATTCCAATGGGATTCTTGTATGTAATTCGATATGCCCACAATGCATCGTCTAACTTCATCGACCAATCTTTTCTTGAAGAAGTAACGGTCTTTTCCAAAATTCTCTTGAGTTCTCTATTAGATATTTCCACTTGACCTCTATTTTGAAGATGGTAAGGTATAACAACTTTAAGGGAAATACCATATTTGGATAAAAGGGATTCAAATGTCTCGTTACAAAAATGTGTTCCTGCATCACTTATAATGGCTTTTAAGTTTCCTAAATTGAGTGAATATGTTCTTTTAAGAAAACTAACTACACCTCTTGCATCATTTGTTGGAACAGTAGCTGCTTCAACCCATTTACTCACAATAAACAGCCACTAAGATGTATTGGTTGGATTATGATGAAGGGGATGGACCCATGAAATCGATACCCCAAACATCAAAGATTTCACAAACCAAAATGTTGGTTACTGGCATCTCATGTCTCTGAGAAATATTGCCAACCATTTGACAACTATCACAAGACTTCATATAATGAAATGCATCCTTAAATATAATATGCCAATAAAAACCTCACTCAAGCACCTTTTGTGCAGTTATAGAAAGGCCAAAGTGTCCTCTAGTCTCCTTTGAATGACAATGACTTAGAATTGAAAACAATTCTTTATTAGGATCACATCTTTGAATTATTTCATCAGCACAAATCTTGTAAAGAAAAGGGTCATACTAAAGATACCGATTAACTTCAAAAAAGAACTTCTTCTTCTATTGGTATGAAAAGTCAGGAGGGATCACATTACCAGCCAAGTAATTAACTATGTCCAGATACCATGGTAAGGTAGGCATGGCTAGTAAGTGTTCTTGAGGAAACACCTCCTTTTATGACTTGGTTTTCTCCTTTCTCCATTATTTACTCATTCAAACGAGATAAATGATCTGTCACATAATTTTCCTTACCTTTCTTATCTCAGATTTCATTGTCAAAGTTCTGTAATAGGAGAACCCATTGAATCAATCTTGGCTTAGCATCTGGCTTGTTCATAAGGTACTTTAATGAAAAATGGTTCATATAGACTATTACCTTTGAAAGAACCAAATAGGATCAAAAATTGTCAATTGTAAACACTATTGCTAAGATCTCCTTCTCAATAGTGGTGTAGTACTTTTGAGCATAATTTAAAGTGAGACTTACATAATAGATTACATGGAAGAGCTTTCCATGCATTTTTCCAAGTGCTACACCAATTGTAAAGTCACTCGCATCACACGTTAACTCAAAAGGAATAGACAAATCTGGTTATACCAAAATAGGTACACTTGTAAGCTTTTATTTTAACAATTGAAAAGAGTGCATATAATTATCATTAAAGTTAAAAATTGCGTCATTAGTCAAAAGCTTAGTAAGGGGCTTTGCTATTTTCGTAAAATCCTTAACAAAGAGTTTGTAAAATCTAGCATGTCCAAGAAAGCTTTGAATTGCTCTAACTGAATTTGGTGGGGATAGTTGAGCAATGATTTCTACTTTTGCAATATCTACTTCAATGCCCTTACTTGACAATTTATGACCTAACACTATGCACTCTTACTCCATGAAATGGCATTTTTCCTAATTTAAAACCAAGGTTGTTTCTTCACATCTCTTTAGTACATTCTCTAGAATCTCTAAATATGCATTGAAGGATGTACCAAATACATAAAAATAATCCATGAATACTTTACTGCATTAGCTGAAAAGTAGTGGGGGAATCGCACAAGACAAAAGGTATGCATCAATATGCAAAGGTGCCATATGGGCATGTAAATGTCGTCTTTTCCTGATCCTCAGTGGCAACAAGAATTTGCATGTAACCACTGTATCCATGTAAAGCATAATGAAAACTATGCACAGGTAACCTCTCTATTACTTGATTAATGAAAGGTAAAGGAAAGTGATCCTTTCTCGTGACCTCATTCAACTTACAATAGTCAATCCACATACATCAACCAATTACCTTCCTTGTGGCAATTAATTCTTCTTATTCATTCTTCATGATAATAGTCCCTCCTTTATTTGGTACTACTTGAACTGGACTCACTCATGTAAAGTCAGAAATAGGATAAATAATACCAGCATCAAGGAGCTTAACTACTTCATTCTTTACCACTTCCTTCATGTTTGGATTTAGCCTATGCTAAGGTTGGAACAGATGTGTACTTCCTTCTTTAATGCATATTCGATGAGTATAAATAGAAGGACTTAATCCTTTAATACCTGCTAAGGTCCATTCTATAGACTTTTGATGCTATTTAAGAACTCTCAACAATCTTTTCTCCTCTGTATCACTTAAGGATGGTGAAATGATATCAGGTAATTGCGATGGAGGTTTAAAAAATGCATACTTCAAGTTTGAGGGGAGAGGTTTTAGTTTAAGAGTTGGAGGCTCTTCACTTGATGGCTTAGGAAGGGTTTGAATTGGCCTATCCAAAGGCTTAAACCTTATAGATTGTATCCAGTTAAAAGATTCCTTTACAACTTCTAAATCCTTTAATGCTTCCTTCACTTCCTCTCCTTCTTATTCTTCTTCATAATTTGAATGGATCAAAGCCTTTTGTAATGAATCTGAATAAAGATATTGAAATTGATCAATTGGGGTAGAATGAACTCCAATGAAGTTACATGAATTTAGGGTGGATGGATGCTTCATCGCTCGAAAAACATTAAACTCAATATCTTCATCTTGAAGCCTGAGAATGAGTTTTTTACCATATACATCAATCAGTGTCCTAGCAGTAGCCATGAATGCTTGTCTTAAAATGATAGGCACTATACTATCCTCCTCCATATCCAAGATAAGAAAATCTATAAGGAATATGAACTTATCAACCTTAACAACAACATCTTCAATAATCCCTCTTGGATAGATTACTAATATATCAGCCAAGTACAATAAGACTGTAGTGGGTTTAGGTTCATCTAATCCTAACTTCTTAAAAATTGATAAGGGCATCAAATTAATGCTCGCTCCTAAATCCATTAAAGCCTTATCAATTTGTAAGCTACCAATTGTACAAGGGATGGTAAAACTACCAAGATCCTTGAGCTTTAGAGGTAACTTCTTCCGTAGGATAACTGAACACTCTTCATTAAGCTTAACTATCTCATAATCTTCTAACCTTCTCTTCTTGGACAGGATTTCCTTTAAAAACTTTGCATAAGAAGGCATTTGGGCAATTGTTTTAGTAAATGGGATGTTGATATGTAACTTCTTAAATATCTCCAAAAATTTCCCAAATTGCTTATCTAAGTGAGTGTTCTTCAATTTTTGAGGCTATGGTATCCTAGGATTGTAGGGTTGTACATTTGGATCAGCGAATAACCTAGGTGACTTATCTAAATTTGCACCCTCATCATCTTTCTCTTTCTTCTTCTCTTCTTTCTTGACTCTCTCTCTTCTATCATGTCCTTCATTTTCTCTATCTTCTTCACTCTCCACCATTACTTGCTTTCCCTTTTCTTCTACCTTCTTCCTTTCACTCTCAACCTCCTTTCCTTTTCTTAAGATAATGGCCTTTTCATGCTCTCTTGTATTGGCTTCGGTTGTGCTAAGAAGCTTACTAGGTAGCCTTTCTTATAAGAGTTGAGCAATTTTCCAACTTTAGTCTCTAAGTTCTTGATTGATGCTTCATGATTTTTCATTCTAGACTCATTGGATTGGATATACTTAAGAACTGTCTATCAAAATTAGGTGCTTCTCTTTAAGGTTGGTTGCCACTAAAGGTAGGTAGAGGTGGTCTTTGAGGATTAGCTTGAGGTTGCTGAGGTGGTTGCAAGTTGTTTTGATTGTTACTCAATGAAAAATTAGGATGGTTCCTTCAACCAGGATTATAAGTGTTTGAAAAGGGGTTTCCTCTTTGCCTATTGAAATTATTAATAAATTTTGCTTGGTCTGGTTCTCGGGCAAAAGGACTTACTTCTTAACTCTCTAATGATGAATGGGAGGCACTACTACAACTTTCACAATCCATCTTACGAGAACTACTAGCATCAATCATCAAACTATCAATCTTTTTGTTCAGTACTTCCAATTGACCTGCAAGAGCTACTATATCATTGATTGCATGAACATCATGTGGGTTCCTTGGATGGTGTTTATAATTATACTAAAAACTATTCGTAGCCATATCCTCTATTAGATTATAGGCTTTGGTCGGCTTAACAATCAACCCAAACAACTATACACTAAATTAATAAGAATAAAGATAGATAAACAATTTAAGAACAATCCCTAAACTACATTTAGCAATCCATAATCATATTCAAACAAACAATATTCAGATTAAACATCAAAAGGAAGTCGAAGGAAAAGGGAAAACTAATGGTGTAGCTCGAAACCTCCTTTTTAGGAGAATATGGACAACACTTGTTGAATCCTTGGTCTCTCTCCAAAGTTGAGTTCTTCACCTTTCTTCTCCACACAAAACCTTATTTTCTCTCTTGTATCTGTCGTAGGCAGAATGTTGCTAGTAGGTTAATTCCCATGACATTTTAACAACAAAAACTCATTAAGCATGTCCCTACACTTTTTGCCACGTCACCTTGCCAAATCAGCTTTTTCTAACTTTGACCTTTGCTCGGTATGTTCACTATATCTTCGTCCATAGACCTCCTAATGACCTAAAATTGGATATGTCCTCACATGTTGTTCTAGTTCTCTGTAAAATTTCATTGCAATCAGAGCCATATAAGGGCATCTAATGCATCACCAAAATTGCAGTACGAAAATTGATGTTGATTTTGGGTCTCATTTGTTACCTATAATTTCAAACATCAAAGTGCGCCAGCCCATCCTTCAAATAAGGTAATATTTTTCCCTCGAAAATTAAACAATACCAAAAACATTCAAATACCTAAAAGATAATGAAAAGGAATGTAAAAGTTCATACTAACTAAGTTTAAAACACACAACCAATACTTAAAACATCCTAGAAACATAATATGAAACACATTTATCAACTTCCCCAGACTTAAACCTTACTTGTCCTTAACCAAACCAATCAACATTGAAAAAATAGTAATAAACAAAAGAAAAAGAACATAAACAGAGGGCAAGAAAACTTACAAGGATTTTGGTGGATTATAATCTTCAAAACCTACAAAATAAGTAAAAGAAAGAAGGTAATATGAAGGTAAGCTGTAAATTGATGACAGAGAATAAAATAAAATAAAAATAAGTAAATAAATAAATTAGAAAAAATTAAATAAAAAGAAAAAATAAAGTATATTAAAATAATTAAAACAAAAAAATAAAATGAAAATAATAATAATAAACTAAAATAAAAAATAAGGAAAGTAAAAAATAAGAAATATATAATTAAATTAAATTAAAAATTAAAAAATATATATTAAAATATAATTATAATAATTTTAAAAAATGAAAATATAGAAAATATAAAGGAAAAAAATTGTCACTACAACCACTAAGTTGCTGGAGTGAAAATCGCCTTCGCCACTTTTATAAACAAATTTTTTTTTTTTACTTTCATTTTTTAAAAAGATTTTTTTGAATTTTTTTACTTTCATTTCTAAAACAAGTTTTTTGAAATTTTTTATAAATTTTTTTGTAAATATAAAATTTATGAAAAATAAAATCAAAATCTCAATTAACCACATAAGTCAAAAATTAAACTAATAATGATTAAAAAAATGCTAATTTAAGGTCATTAGCTTGAATCTTGGCGTATCAACATTATCCATTGTCAAATGGATGTTTGAGCCTTATAGGAAGCATGCTCAAACTATGTGAGAAGCCTAGAGCAACTTCCCTCGAAATAGGCTCCCAATCAGCCCGATGCTCCAAAACTTCTGGGAAGTGGAATCGAACTGCTTTATCGTTGAACTATAATGTCCACTCTCCTTTTTGAACATCACCCTTTTCCCAAGATAGTCTCTGTAGTGGTGTAACCAATTAGTGTAAAGGCTCATCATCCTGTGTGATACCATTAATCTTTAACTTGCTTGGGTATAACTCGTTCTCTAAGTTAACAATGTGTAACTCTTCCTCTTTTTATTCTCTTTGTATTGGTGCACCTCCTTCGAGCTTTCAACCTTGTCCATTTTATCATTTTCTGCCTTTCCCATTAGAATTGTGATAGCCTCTAATTGCTCCCTTGGATTTGCATTGGTGGTACTAGGTAGGCTACCTTAATTTCTAGAAGACAAAGCATTAGCAAGTTAACCTACTTGTACCTCTAAGTTGAGGATGGATGTAGTGTGGTGCAGCAAAATTTGGTCGAACTTTGCCTCTTGATTTGTAAATTTGGAGTCCATAACATCCATCATTTTGTCTAACTTGATTTCTAATAACCCAAAAAAGTCTTGTTGAGAGGTCTTTGTGCATGCACTTGACCACCTGTATAGTTAGGATTCCACAAAAAAATTTAATGGTTTTGCCACCTCGAAGTATAAGCATTGGAATAAGCGTTGTTACCTCTTAGTTACGCCCCCATGTAATTTACTTGCTCAAATCCCCATGAATCCATCAAAAAGAAATCAGTTGTGTCATGGTTGTCCTGCCTAAATAATTCACATTGAATCTACATAGTTCTAATAAGTGAGAAAAAGTTGCTTAATTGCTCGCTAAGGGATAAAAGTTGTGCTTGAAAAGCTGTCATAATGTCAAATGGAATCATTGCCTTTTATTCCTTGAATCTATGTGTCACTGACCTCATTGGACCATCCCATGCTCCTGGTGTTTATACACCTGCAATTAAACAATAAAAATATTAAAAAGCAATTCTTAAATGTTGCGTTGGTTAGGTGACTTTAAAATTTGACGGGTGTTTGAAATGATTTTTTTGCTTTTAAAACCAACGTACTTTTTAGGCAATTGCACCTATCGCACAAGTAATAAAGTGGAGTAAAATTTAAAACTCCAAGTGTCGATCCCAAGGGGAATTGATTACTTAATTACCAGGTTGATTGGATTACAATTATTTCGGAAAAACTAAAGAAATTGATTGAAAATTGGAAAAAGCTTAAAAGTTGGATATTTTATCTTAAACACTTTGAAAACAGTTTTTAATTGATTTTGAAAAATTCTAAAAATTACCAAATGTTTAAAGGAGCTATGGATTTGATGTTTGATGAGTTATTTAAGTTTAAAAAAAGATTTAATGTCTGATTAAAGCCCT